>CAJDSM010001057.1:0-15865 GCA_903981925.1 Ostrea lurida | reverse complement strand
ATACTTGATGTCCATGAAACCCTCTTCTAATATTTTGAAATGCATGGCCCCTATGGATAAGGATTGTTAAGATGATTGTTATGCTTCAAACTTCCATTTTTTCTTCTTGTATGTTTGAATAGGAATCACATGCATATTTTAAAAGATAGTTACATGTGGACAAAATATTCCATATTGAGGCTTAAATGCAAATATACCCAGGTGACGATTAAGGCATGTGGGCCTCTTGTTATAAATATATATTGAGGGCCGTTAGCATATATACATGTAGTTATTTCACCTCTCTCTCTCTCTCTCTCTCTCCTCTCTCTCTCTCATCCCACTCTCTCTCTCTCTCTCTCTGCTCGTAAAATGTGTAGGTCTCGAAAATGAAATTCCTCGATCTCTCTATGTACTGGTATTGCGACATGAATTATTAATGAGGGATTAACGTTGATAAGTGTAAATATTGAATCTCAATGCCCGATTGATAAAAATGTGTACATTGCACTCACACCGCGTACATATAACAATGATATCGTCTTAATTAATAGGTTTATTAAAATACTTTCCATAATTAGACGCGCTCCTTAGGTGGTCTGCATTCAGTTACAACTAAGTAATTTATTTTTAAACTCTACAAAGCTTCTGAATGAATAATTATATTCTTTTCCCACCCCTTACTCGCGCTAGAAGACCCGGGACAACTTTGATATCGGTTTGGATCCATATTGAGAGTGCATAACGTACAGTACACTGGTTTGTACATATGCAATGATATATTTATATCTGCTTGATCTACAATGTACTGTCTAGAGTTCAAGATTCTATAAATATGAACGATCTACTAATTGGTGGCAAAGAGTATCGTTTTCCCTGAGTCCGGAGTTCAAGATGAAATATACATTAGGATAAGGAAGGAAAGAAATGGAAGAGGCGGCTGCACGGGCTTGTACTAGTTATATCTTGATTTCCGTGAGAAGTTTGATCCCGATGTAGGGATAACTTCCCTTACACTTGACAAAGAAAAATGTACATAAACAGAGAGAATCGTCAACAATATTGACGTCACGACGTACTCCCAAACATGGGATTTCGGGTAGGAAAACTAACGCCGGTGTGTGCTCAATCATCGTCACTTTTTTCATTATAATCAACATTCACGCTGAACGTTCAGTGTTTCCATTTTTTTTTAAAGGGGTGGGTTGTGATCCAATGTGATTCCTTTACCAGACCTAAAAATGGTACAACATAAACTTTTTGGCTTACATAATATATAAGCAAAAGGAAGGGGGACTAGCAGCAGTACACCCCCCGACCTGACCCACCCTAGCGACACATATGCGCTCTGTTAACTTCCGGCGACGAGGCGCTGTACCCTGGGGGTGTCAATTATCTTTGTCCTCTTATTTTCATTTTGTTGAAGAAAAGAAATGCTTTTATGTCCGTGTCAAAATCTACAAATATGTGAAAATATATTGTCTGTAATGTTAAAAGGTACTGCATCAGCCACGCCTAGGATCTATCATAATTCCCCACGATGAAACTCGGTCGGACAAATGGGAATAATCTCTAGCATCAATGAATAAAAATGTAAGAATAAATGCGAATGATTTATCATTTGCTGCAATTAACCGACAAGTATAAAATATTTTCTGTGAGTTCGCGAAGACAAACCTAGATCAACAGCAGCGTGATAGGTAATATAAACCGGGACACGAGAAATTCTCGTCTTATAACAGCCTTAATTAATGAAACGTTGAGCTCTCTCTCTCTCTCTCTCTCTCCTCTCTCCTGCTTTATTTTCGTAATGCCCATAATTTCTGGGATTTGAGATTTACATTTGTCAATTTTGAAACTATTGAGGTACATGTAAAGGTAAAATTAAGATAGGGATGAATTGGTGACCCATTCAATGAATATTTTCGTCTTTGTTTACAAATACTGTTTATTTTAAGTGCATTAGCAAAACATTTGTAACTTACATGTACTTCATGCAACTGTTTTAATCACACCCTTCAATTTTAGCGCATCACAATCTATAAAAAAAAATAATAATAATAAAAAAAGATCCACATTGTTTTGATACAGCTTGTATTTGATGTTGTTTCGCAGTCATCCGCAAATTGAGACATCGTTATCAAAGAAATCAATTTGCTGCGACCTGCCTCGGTTAAAGTCATTGTGGTCATCCAAACTTGGAGATATTGATCCCGATCTAAAATGCAAAACTTGCAAAGACTCCAAATTACAGAACTTTGATTGTGAGCATTAAAAGCATCGTAAAGGAGCCCGATCTAAATTCCATTGGTAACACCGCATTAGGACTTATCTTGAAGTGCCTCAAATCATTAAGGGTCTGCAGAAAATGACAACTGGTAAAGAGCTGGGCTTTTAGTTCTGTTGTTAAGGAAGCGGTTGTGTGAGAGAGATTCTAGCATAATACAATGTAATTGCGCTTTCTATTGCATAAATACTTTCGGAAAGCCAGATACACAAACAATAATGAACGCAATTCCAGGGTAAAAAAAAAATCCCCTTACTCATTTCTACATGTTGATCAGTACATCTGTGATTGCACATCGATCACGGGGTCTTATTTAAAGGAAAACAGAATCAATAGTAGTTTTGAACGGAAGATCTTATCTAAATGATGTTTAATTTTTACAAAAACTCGGACAGTTAACACTGCTGACTGGCCGTTGTCAGGTGTTGTGAAAGATAAAAGTCCCGTTCTAAGCAAATACACACATTGGCCATACTAAATACCCAGACAGGATCGAAAAGCACTGCTATTCATCCCGTATATAATGGCCATTTTATTCCTTAATTGAAAACTGTGTACTTAGATGGTAAAACCAAACAGAATTGACAGAGTGGAGTACACATATTGCAAAAGTCCTCAGTTGATATACTTGATTTTCACCAATGACATCAATGTCGGGATTTAAAAGATAAATTTTACTCTACATGTATTTTGGGTGGGACTACGGGGAAAGATGAAGCGAATTGAATAGTCATAAGGAAAACGAATAAAAACTAAAATCACAGCTGGCATGTAACGACAAGAAGGAAGTGCTGTCAAGGAGAAATAATCATTGCAAATAAAACCGCTTCCGGTAATATACACACATTCTTCCTTTTCCGATGTGGCTTGTTAAAATAGAAGATGAATTGAGATTGAATAAATATAATTAGAATTAATGTCAAGTATTTGCACCTATGGAACAAAGCTAATCTGTCTACGGAGCGACGAGGTTTTTGGTTTTAATTGTGTACTCTCCTATGCGCCATCTGCCCCTTTAACGATCTGCACGATAGTGATGCATTACAGCGGAGATATTTCTTCCTCCAATATACGAGAAGGCCCTGTGATTGCTCGCGATTCAATTCGACATCAGAATCTATAAAGAAAAGCGGGAAGGACGGACTTCGCCACAATAACTTCTGCTGCTATTTGTCTGTCTGGAAAACGCATGCGCACTAAGGCCCAGAGGGTGTATGTAAACAGCACAAGTTCAAATAATAATTTGTTGTGTTTGAGAAAACAGGTAAACGCTTAAGAAAACTTTACAATTCTGTGGAATGACAAAGAATCACGTTAGATTGTTGATGAAATGGATTAAACTCTTATTATTTGACAACGCGGGGAGAGAGCTATCATTTCATTATCGTTTCCACAAGCCTTCAACTAGTGTTACTTAGAAAAAAGGCATTTGATTAATAAGTGTATATATGTTTAAGAAATTAAAAAAGAAAATGAGAACGTTTTCATTCACTGTGATTTAAATGTGCTGTTTTATTTTTAACCGGGATCATACGATGCGTAATGACGGAGTGCGGAAGAGGTGAAATTTTACACAGGTGTTTCATTAACTTTTAAATACACAACTGCAGTGGAAAGGAATGTTATATCTGATTGGGATATACAAAAAAATATGAGACTGTTTTCTTATTCTATAAATACTTGACAACTCCCAAAACAGGAAAGTTTGTGAATATTAAACTGGCTCTTGTATACCGTATATACAGAGGTATTTGTTCCAAACTTCTCGCTAAAGGAGGAATCGCGATCGATCCTTAAGTCGCTAAATGTTTGCCAAACTAACACTTGAAGAAGCAGGGGAACAAAAGCTTACCGGCGTATTCTACCGGTGCCAAACAGTGTAGACCAAAACGCCCGGAACATTGGAGGGAATGGGCAGAATTCTTCAATGTTTGCTCAAGAAGTTAATCTAGTGAGTGTAGGACTGCCAATGCCAAACCAAGAAGCATCGTACTTCCATTCTTTGATTGAATATGGTAACAAATTTTACTTCGCTTACTTTGAATTCAACAGCGGTAACTTTGTCTTATGAAGTTTTTAACAATGTCACCAGAATAAATAACACCACGGAGACAGTGCACGAACACGAGGCCCCTGGGGCCTACACCCTCGCCGAGAGCATCATCATCGGAACGATACTGTCTCTGTTCATAGTTGTGGCAGTTTTTGGAAATGTGTTGGTGTGCGTGGCTGTTTTCAAAGACAGGCGACTTCGCCACCGGACCTACGCTTTCATCGTATCGCTGGCTATAGCAGATCTCCTCTTCGCCTTATTAGTCATGACTTTTGCTGTTGTCAACGACATTTTGAACAAGTGGTTGTTTGGACCGGTTTTCTGCAACATTTGGATTTCTTCAGATATCAACTGTTCCACGGCGTCTATTTTGAATTTATGTGCTATTAGTTTGGATAGATACATTCACATCAAGGATCCATACAAATATAAGACTTTCATGACAAAGAAAATGATGGTTATCATGATATCCGTCGTCTGGATATTGTCCTTGACCTTGTCTTTCTTACCAATTCATTTGCAATGGCATCGCAATGCGGAGGACCGCTACAAGCCTCTTCCAGAAAACGTTTGCATGATGGATCTCAACCCCGTTTATTCTGTGGTCTCCTCTACTATTAGCTTTTACATACCTTGTATCATAATGATTATTATTTATGTTCAACTCTATTGTGCCGCGCGAAGTCATGTCAAAGAAATACGCAAGACTAGTTTTCACATGCCAAACGGTGGTAAAGCAAGTTCCGGGTCAAAGGACCATAAAGCTGCCGTGACCTTGGGGATAATTATGGGCGTTTTTCTATTGTGTTGGATGCCATTCTTTGTTATGAATCTGGTGGAAGCATTTTGTAAATGTGTTCCTGTATTGATGTTTAAAATTCTAACTTGGCTGGGATATGTGAATTCGTGCTTAAATCCAATCATTTACAGCATCTTTAACAAGGAATTTAGGAATGCTTTCCGAAAGATCCTCTTTCCTAATTCATGCAAATGCGTACGGCCTCACCGCAATGGCTACCCGCAAAATAGTAGGTCAAGCAAATCATTAATTCCAAAATCGGAGTATATCATGCATTCGGTAGAAAACGGGAACAAAAAGGACTGCAAAGAACCTTTGTGTACAGAAGCCACACCTCTTTAGTAACACGTGATTAAAATGACTAGAGAGGTCAAACATGTGCTCGATTTTCTTACTCGTTAACAATGGTATTTACGGTAATGTAACTGTAGAGCAAAGCTGTGATTATTTTTGTCTTCTATGTTTTGTATGAGGAATATGGCATATATATTTATCAAAGTCAATAGTTTGTGAGAACCTAACAGGCAGGATAGTATTTTCATTCCTACTATTGAACTTTAGATTTCCTTATGTTGGTCCTCAATACCAATTAAAGAATGTTCCGACACTTAAAAAATCAATAAATCACTTATGTCCACAAACCGTTTTAATACGCTGCTTAAATTTTGTAAAAAGATGATACAGATCATTGGGTTTTAAATTCTGAAGATCTACAAATTATTCGCCGCCAAGGGGTCCATCTCCAAAGCATTACTCTCTCTTTCTCTCGTCTGCAAGGAATTTCAAAGCCATGCCCAGTGCCAATACTCCACACCAATATCTCCAAAAGTTTATCACCATGCCAATTTCTCCATTACATTAATCAAATGCAGATATAATCAAACTCGGTGACAGTGTTACCGAAAAGCTTTTTTTAAAAACTGTTGCCCTAGTCTAGCAGTGTTTGGGGGATCTTTTTATATGTTTCAGATGAAGTGATATGGTTTCTTGAGTCCGCTAATGGATGCCTTATGAATTTCATGAACGTGCCATCGAATGTATGGGTTTTTGTTTTTGAAATACGCAATCAATTTAACGAAACATCATCAGTTTTCTAGATTTTATTTTTGTTAGAATTTTGAAATGTGATATTTGGAAATATTTCTTCTAAAGCATTTATTGAGGCACGGAAAACTCTATGAACTTAGCTTTGGGATTGTCAGTTAAGCTGAGGTTCGGTTAGTAATGCAATTCCCTGATTGAAATCCCGTCAAAAGCTTTCCTATTTAGAATACATGTATGCTTGTGGGTTAGTTGAGGAAAATATTTGACCATGTGAAACATTGCAAGTGTCCACATCTATTATGAATGGTAAATCATCCTTTGAAATGAACCATAACTGTTCTGAAATGGATATCGATTTAAAATAGAGTGGAGCAAAATATCGCTCATTAGTAAAGACAAAATATTGTCAAATACCAGAATTAGGAATTGTTTGGCGGGTCTAGAGCGCGATCAATTTCCAATAAATAACGTTTTGTAAGACTGTTGGAAAGGGGGTGAAGTATACATTAGTAATGCTTTCTGGTTTATTGACCTGAATTTAGGCACAAACCCATTAACGGACATTCGTCCCAAATAAGTCTGCTCTTTACGAGTTATGAAAATAATTTATCCAAATGTTTTTGTCCGATATTGCCAAATACAGAAATACATCTCGACGAGTCTTTTTCTGTTTTTATACATAAAAATGTGTCACTGATCTGTGTTGCAAGTAATTTGGTAGTTTAGCCCACTACATGTACTACAAAGATATTTTCCTGATATTAACTAGCTAATTGTACTATTGTACATGTACTTGTAACTATCTGTCAACAGAAATCCATGAAAACATTATATTATATTTCCACAGCGACAATCGGTTTTGTTTTTTCTTCTTTCCGTTTATTATCGGTTTGGTTTTTTTTCATTTAATTATTATATTTATTGAATACATATCTGCTTCACATTTTCATTGCAATAAAAAGTCAATGGATAAATTGGTCTCTTATTTCTTTCCTCTTTTATTTCTTTCTTTCTTCCTACCAGGCATTCCACCATTCTTCGATTCTTGTGTAATGTATGTCAAGTTTGCGAATGGAACAAAATGTCTATTATTTCACAATCCCGTGTCAAATTGAATTTTAAGTCGGAATGTTTGAAAGCTTTGACTGAAAATGGGCCCTCTGACACGCTCTGTTGAGTATATGGATTCAGAAAAGAAAAGCTAAAAAGCCTGCATTCAACTACAAAAAATGAATTATGGTTTGACATATATCGCATTTCAATATCCCTATGCAAATAATACTGAAGCAAGTTTTCAATCACGCTATAATCTAACCTAAAAATAGATTTCAATTCTATCTTTTAAAATTCACCTGACAAGATAAAATATGGGTGTTTTTGCACTCCTCGGCTTATTTAAAAGAAAATTATAATTTCTGAAATGGAAATTACATTCATGTACACCTTTCGTTTCTGGCCTAGAAAGTCTAAATGCATGTATTTACTACATATACTAGTCATGCAAGTACATACTGGTATTCACATGGAACTTTTATCTCTGTGTTTAAGTGGTTTTTGTGAAGATGCATCATGTATGAAAGCATTTCTGAACCTTAATCTTGAAACAAATATCAATTGTTGGATGAAAAGTAATAAAGTCGATTTTTTTTAAAAAGACGATAATTATAAAAATCTTCATTAATCAATCGTTAGGCCTATCGTGGTGGTACAGAAATACGGGAAGTTTTATTATATAAAGCTGTGAAAACGTTCAATCGAGTTTGAAACTTTTATTCGTTTTCAGTTCAGGTTTCTGCATATCCTCTTTTAAAAATGTTAAAAATAGCTCAATTATCAGATTTCAATGCTTTAAAAACATCGTTTAAGTACCTCGATTTTTTTTAACAATTAAATCATTCCTATGAATTGAATTACGTTTAGAGTCGAAAAATAGATTTCCAATTGAAGCATAATTGTTGACAAATGTGAGTCAGCAATTACATAGTTTTCCTCGTAATGTAGCGTGACAAGTAGACATAAAAATAATATTTCAGACAATTTTAATTTTTTTTTTTAGAATACGGAAATGTGAAAAATGAAACCAATAACTTTAGATAGTTTCTAAATTAACAAACCATGACCTAGCAACGAAATGTAATTACTGGGGAGTGAGATAGATTGGCACCCGTGTAAATTGATATCTTATCGTTCGTTTATTCTTTTATGAATAGGTTTAGCCATAGGAATGCAGGCAGTGCACCCATTTATAAAGCTTTATCAGCCCTTCACGTCTGTGGTAATTTGATGTGTTTTATTTTATAAATAGATTTCAAAACATTTAGTAAGAGGGAACGACTTTTTGTAGAAGAGTGTTGAACTTCCAGATATCTGTTTTATCAAATGATATATTGATGGGAAAAATTTAATCTAGAAAGTCTATCAATTCCCCCCTTCTACAGAGTTTGGGTGATAATGAAACACAGTTACGTGTATAATGGCAAACTTTTGCATAACTACTTACTTAAATGTAGAATAAAAGTGGGATATATCCAGAGGCCATTTGTAGCCAGGTTAAACAAATAATAAACGGAAATGTTGAACATTCAATATCGTATAAATGTACCATGCATTGTTTGGTCTTAAGTGTCGGTTGGATTTGAATTTTCATCCAATCTGGGCGTCAATCGAAGACATTGTTATGAAAGTGTTCCTCTAGATGCACAGCGTGTCATTTATCATTCTCCGTCATAATGCATCAGCCGTCCTCCATAAATTACATTTTAATGACCTTCTAAAATGATAAAGAGGCTACAGTTATTGAAAAATACGTCATAATGAAATTGTCGGCTCTGTTTTTGGTCAAACATTGTTAAAATTTGGATATTTGACAGATGAAACTTCAAATTTGGATATATCCTAAATACGAAATGAAGTGTCTTGTTAATTTTTTTTTTCAAATGGATAGGATTTTTTTCAAGGTAGACTGTGGAACGGCATTGCTCTTTTAAATCTCACAGTCCAACATTCTAAATCCATACTATCAACAAATCAAACTATAACATCTTCGATCGCAAATGGATTGTTTGTTCTCGCTAAAGACGGTATTGAATTCAAACCCCCAGTCCAAATGTTTACCAATGATTGATAGAGGGACTTATATATGACATACATTTGTTGGTCAAGTAAAAGATTTTGCATATTATAAACAGACACCGTAATATTTGTGCGTATTACTTTCCAAAGTATACATAGGTATACGTAGGTATCAATAACATCTATGTCACCGGAATTTAATTCTACGTAAGACACTATACAAAACAGGAACACGCCTTATATAAAATAAACAGTGCTCCCTCAGGAAAGCAAATTTGTTTTCTTATTCGTCATGATATCCATTTATCGTCATTGTGTTGTCGTTATAACGTAAAGAAAAAAATCATGAAAAATAAGACCGCGAGTAAATACAAGTCTTTAAATTCTAATCCCTTCCCGTGGAGCAGTAAGGACGAAACGTATCCGAATGCTCTTGTTTTACGCCGACGTGGTCAATTTACCAACCACCTGTTGAGTTTTCGTTCCCATAGGCAAAGGTGAACCTTCCACCACGCCGTCTCCAACAGGCCTGTTTTGTGTGAAATCAAGGAGAAGCGTACGTACGCTTTGCTTAATGAAGGATAGCTTGTCTTTGGCTGATCTGTTCTTCATTTACATGATTTATACAATTTACTTTAATCTATAAAGGTAGTCTTGGGACAAATCTTCCCCTCAGCCGTATGATGAATTTGTCCCTTAAAAAAGCCTTATTTTAATTTCAGATGATAACCCGCAAAGCATGTGTAATTTGTTGAATTTCCGGAAAATGACAGTGAAACTAATCTTTAAATGCTGTGGATTTCATATTCGCGCAGTTGTTATCATTAAGAAGTATATTGCTATAACATGAAACAGATTTGACTGGAGCAAAAGTCCCATGTGTCACCACATCACCTTAGCAACCAAGTCCATGCAAGGATCTTAGTAAAACACAAATAATACCTCATCAGGAAGGCATTAGACCAGTTGCGATTACCACAGCAATCTGTAGGTCTTTACACAGATTCTAATCCATCGTATCATAATTCACTTCATCTTTCTGTACATAGGTTAAAACCTCTAGATCTATTGGGTAAATTAATTACACTAAGTATAACCACGTGCTCTATCAATGCTCTCTCTCTCTCTCTCTCTCTCTCTCTCTCTCTCTCTCTCTCTCTCTCTCTCTCTCTCTCTCTCTCTCTCTCTCTCCTTATATGACCCTATAATACTGTGGTCCTGTCTAGGGCCCGGGGTCATGGTTTGAAGAAACCTGGATTTATACTTTGAACATGACCATGTTTGTAAATCAAATCTACATTGTTAAATAGTTCTGTTCTTCATACATGTAGGATTTATGAAACTGGACACTGTTAGTTATACATTTAAAATTGAGATTCATCCTGGCCCCAAGAGTCATTTTCTTTATAACAATTGCCACTATATGAGGATGTTTACAAATTTATTTGATGAAATGTATCCTTGTTTTTCTTGAGACGAAATCTTTTAAAAAAATATTTCTCATGATGAAATGTTCAACCTGTGCGGTGGTTCCGTCTTTACCCTTGGGGTCATTTGGAGCACCTACATGGGACCCATCTCCTTCTCTCAGATGTTTATAAATAAAGTCAACCTATAGTACCAAGTTATATACTCTCTTGGTTCGTGGGAAGATTGTCCTGGAATTTATGTACATCTCTATGTAAATTGTAAAATACATCACAGTTCAGTCCTGGTCCTGTGGGTCATAGAGTACACACACGTTTATCACTTTGACTGTTTGTTCCTTCGTGGATCATGAGAAGACATTTATAAAAAAAAATATCCCACCTCAATGAAAAGGTGAAGATATACAAACTGAGAGATGGGCAAACACGGACCCCTGGGCACATCGGAGGTGGGATCAGGTGCTTAGGAGGAGTAAGCATCCCTTGTCGACTGGTCAGTGGTCACACCTGCCCTGAGCCCATTGTCTTGATCAGGTAAACAGAATAATCCATAGTCAAAATCAGTGTATAGTAAACGGCCGAACAATTGGTATGAAACGCGCAAGACATAATTGACCCAATGACATGTTGTATTGGCAAACTATATCGTTACAGTCATGTATATAGACCATAGGATTGCGAAATGCTGACTTTAAACGAGACTCTTGATATCAAAATGTATAACCCTTATATTTGTGTCCCCCCTGGCCCCATGGATCATAGTTTGGATTAACTACATGTACAATCAAAACCACATGAGGATGAATTAATTCTAAAAATGATACTCTAGTTATTTTTTTTTTACACAAATATAGAACTTTTATCATGTCTCTGAGTTTATGATGAGAACAAGGCTGAATATGCGAACATTGACATATCAATTTTTTGTTGATCTCACGAAAAGAGGACGAGTTTTGGACACTTTTAAGTGCATTTTGAACCCTTATTGTGGTCCGACCCCGGCCTTGAGGCTCATGATTTGAACAACTCGAATATATCAAGGTCTGAGCTATTCAGGTTTAGTTCTGTGTAGACCACGAAGAGTGATCTATAAAGAATGCAAAACACAGACCCTCGGAATCAGGCGCCTAGCGGTATATGAAAACATGTGCAGGCACCCCTTCTTGATTGGTCACAATCACCATGAACCCATTAAACAGAGTAATCCATAGTCAAAAGAACTTTTGAAACAAACCACTCTATTTTTATTATCTTTTACTTACCCCCCTCCCCCTCCCCTTTACTCAAGGATGTTTTGTGACAAATTGGTTGAAATTTATTCTGCAATCTTGGATTCTAAAATATGGAAAAAAAAAATGATCAGTTAAAAATCATTTGAACATTCAGATAAGGTGAATTAGCAACAAAAACAATGACAAATTAAGCTTCATTTACAGATTGTCGCTTGTCCGCACGACGTGTCATCTTTGAGTCGTCTACCATCCAACTCCCCTCTCCCTCCTCCTTACACCGTCTGTGTGCGTCTCTCGCTATCCACTCCATGGTAGTGTCGACGTGTACTGTAAATATATAAACTAAACCGTTGTGTTAATGACACACAAAAGATCTCGCGCAAGAAACAGCGTGAGTAAATTTTCAAATTTACAGCTCCATCATTTTTGACGGCTTTAACTCTCAGGAAATTTTCTAGCTAACAGTATAATTTCTACCGTATGTATATTCCCTGATGTGCTTCCGAGTACTACAATATTCTGCACTACACATTGTGAGATATTGATTGAATATGTATGATACTGAGGGTTAAAGATTTTNCCCGAGTACTACAATGTCCCGCAGTACACAATGTGAGGTATTGATTAAATATGTATGATACTGAGGGTTAAAGATTTTTTAAGGAGAGCGGCGAGTGAAATTATGAATGAAACAAATTACGATTATGAGGTTTCATTACAATATGAGGCGCGTCTTTTACAATTTATCAAGTAATTGCGGAAGACATCTTTAACAACATTTCACAAGGTTCTTTTTTGCTGGCTTCCAAAATGAAGTATGTAAAAAGAAATTGGTTGCTACGATCAAATAGATGTAGGTCAAAACAAAATTACATATTTCTAATGAGCAAGAGTAATTGAATTATTCATTGGGTGCAGGAATCCTTTTGTCTGTGTTTCTCAGGTTTCACACTTGCACAATGGAGTTTAACGTGGAATGTTTCGCATCTCCGAAGTCTTGGCAACACAGTTACGAGTTTGGTCTGTGTAGGAGAGCGAGTTCACCGTTGTTTTCTGTTGAAAATAGTCAGGAATTAATTAGGAGAAAGTGCTTTTATCAATATAGGTGTTATAAAAGTTATATCAATAATTTTCAAAGTTATAAGTCTGAAAGAAGTTATATAACGTAAGTTTTGATCTGAGGGGGTGGGGGAGGTTACAGGTATGTGCTACAATGGTTTCATCATTTTCCGTGATTGATCCAGACAGGTTATTCAAGTTATCAACGAAATCCACGTTCTGTTATTAAGGACATGAATTTCCATGACATCATGCACTTAAAATGTTTTTAATAACCAAATATGATGTCCATGGTACATCATGACTTGGGAATATTGCATGTAAATAAAATTCATAACTCGAGAAAAAAACCCGCACATATTGGTGGGTCAACATCACAAGTCATGTAGAGATGCCACAGAGTTTTCTCAGATGATTTGCCTGAAAATTATGAAGTTGCAATATTTTACGGGGGGAAAACCTCTCTTCTGTATAGCCGACATGTCGCGACACTGGCGTAAAACATCAATAAAATATCCTCTGAAAATTAGAATATTTTTTAAAATTAGAATTAATAGAAAATCATTTTTTTAAAACTAAAATTCAGAGGTCTATTTATTCAATTAGTGGTCATATATTTTCANCTTTGAAAATTAGAATATTTTTTAAAATTAGAATAATATTAATAGAAAATCATTTTTTAAAACTAAAATTCAGAGGTTTATTTATTCAATTAGTGGTCATATATTTTCAGTTTCCTTTTTTATTTATTTATTTACTTTAAATCCATTTGCATGGTTTTACTCCACACGGCGACAGCTCTAAAACTTTCTTCACAAAATAAAACCCGGAAGACTTTTACTATATGCCAATGACCACATCAGGAGTAATAATAATCAATCCGGAAATATGAATAATCATGATGAAGGAATTGAGATTTCTGAAATGGAATATCCGAGAAAAAATCGATCGATGTTGAACCAAAGAAATTAATGTAACAGCATGCACTTAACACTGCCCATAGAGCACGGTATCCGGCATTCTTAGACATGTTGACGAAGAAAGTCTAATATAAGCAATTTTTGGGGGCTAAGATAATATGTTGAAAGCACTAATGGATTCACTTTTCTGCAAAAATAAACCTCAAGTCTGCTTATCAATATGGAAAGTTTTCCACTGTAATTGTACGATGTTAAAATCATACGCGTACCTTTCAAATTTAGAATGTACTAGTTTTTTTGTGGATAATTGATAACGTACGGAAGCTTTGCTTGTTTTCTTTCGATCATACACGTGAACAGTTCATTACGGCTCCCGATCGAAATGACCGGAGCGGAGAAACCTTTACAAAATGAGTGCATGTCAATTAAAGAAACAAACGTTCTTTGTTCGATTTCCAACATACATATGATACTGACCATTCTTTTTGGAAACTGGGCAATGGAATGCGCTAGTAATATTAATAATACTATCATCTATTTTATGCATATAAAATCGGTTACTTTATTTTACGAGAAAACGGGTGTACATTTTTAGGTCGGGTTCGGCCTGCGGCTACTGGGTGCATCGGGTTTGCCTCCTTTCACGCATCCATCGGATACAAGTAGGTTCNTCGGATTTGCCTCCTTTTCACGCATCCATCGGATATAAGTAGGTTCATACATAATGGGGTGTTCACAATTTAATTTGTAAATATTAAATCACTGTTAATACGTGACAAATGATTGGCTGAGTAAATGATACAAGACAAACGGTTGGCTGTTTTAATGATATGTGACAAATGATTGGATGATTTAATGATACAAGACAATTGATTGGCCCGTTCAGATTTGCGGGTAAAGAGTTGTCCTCATGCCAACAGACAAAATAAAGAATGCCAGCGTATGTACATGAATAATTACAACGGACAAGTTGACAGAATTTTTCCATGGCGAGATAAGTAATATAGAAATATGACCTGGTGCAAGTGCGGTGGTCACGCCATTACCGGTATGTACATGTACTTCTTACAAATACCTCTTTACACCGTGGATGAGAAGAACGAATAGCACTATTAATTCTTGTCTCGTGATAACATACCTTGAAATTGTACCAAGAGCAAATTGCCAAACTAAAAGTTTCCAAAATCTTTACATAAATTTGCAGGTCTGACTGGTAACCATTGCGGTTCGAAAGGAGAGTAGAAAAACAAGTTTAACATTCGAACGAGTAATCCTAGTTCCTACATAAACACCAGGAGAGAGCAAGAGCAACAACGAGCAACACCAGTTTCGATATAGAGCAACACTAGTTCCTACATAGAGCAACACCATTTTCTGCATAAACAGCAGGAAAACGCAACACCAAAATCCTACACAAAGAGAAAGAGCAACACCAGATCTTATATAAATATCAGAAACAACCAACACCTGTTCCTGTATAAACACTGAAAATTGACTTCTGGACAGGTTAGAAGTCCAATTTTCTCAAACATTTCATTAAAAATAGATAAAAGTACGGTCTATATCTACCTTTCATGACGCGGAACGACTAGATGTAAGATGTAAAACAGACTGCAATCTTTGCCAATATAAATAAAAATCAGATTATAATTACACACATATGTTCGTCTGTCCTTTTCTCCTTTTCTATACTTTCGGGATCGGTCCCAGTGACGTAATATAGGAGTGTTCATGAACCTCTACCCGGACTCAAAAATTCGCTGCTTGATAATGATAAAATCTTATTATACACTTTTAATATCAATTGTCTCATTCTTCTTATAGTCTTTCCTTTCGCCTTTATCGAGAGAGCGAACATTACAAGTTGAACTGATTTTCTTTTATGATACTTACAAGGTTTTTTTTATCCCTTAATAAATATTTTGATAAAATACCGGTAGTCAGTGGACAAAAAAAAAACAACAACAAAAAAAACCAACAAACTATGCATCTA
>CAJDSM010001055.1:3430-24660 GCA_903981925.1 Ostrea lurida | reverse complement strand
AAAGTAACCCATTCCAGCGATAAATCTGTGTGTACATGTAGGCTTATAACCAAAATATAGCTAGACCCAACCGCACAACCACCCCCTCGGGGGGAAGGGGTGATTTGTATTCATATCTTAAATTGTCTTCAATCATATGGTCCTCGAGAAAATAAATCACTTATTAGGTTTGTTACTGACTGTCCACGGCTATATGTTGGGTTGCTCAATCTCATAGATGGCTCGGCTTCGTCTTGTCGTCCATGAGATTTGATCAACCCAACAATAGCCGTAGACAGTCTGTAACAAACCTAATAAGCAATAATATAAATTCCCTACCTGAGCACCAGGCTGTAGTTGTGTATAAAGTCCCCTACCTGAGCACCAGGCTGTAGTCATGTAAAAAAATCCCTACCTGAAGCACCAGGCTGTAGTTTGTGTATAAAAGTCCCCTACTTGGCACCAGGCTGTAGTTGTATATAAATGTCCCCTACCTGAGCACCAGCTGTAGTTGTGTATAAAAAGTCCCTACCTGAAGCACCAGGCTGTAGTCCACCTCTGGGTTGGGAACACCGGGCGCAATAGGTTTAAGGAACTGGGATAGATTGTCACACAGGTCCAGCATCAGCTGTCCACATTTTTGGGGCTTACTGTGAAGTCCAAGCAAGGACAGACACAGAGATGTACTGGGTGCCTGAAAAGAAAGAGATACATATCATATTACAGTGTCTAAATTCACGATGCCCATATTAATAGAACTGTATGATTTATTTGTTTCTATTTCAGAACCAGCATTATTCATTGATACCATCATTTCTTAACAATATTCATTTGTTTTCTTACCTGTTCATAATAGAAATCCTCTCGAACCATTTTATTATGATCAAGATCACCAGGTTTTAGTTTCCAGATCAGCTGGGAGTGATGCATGGCGTCGGTGAGATTAGCCACCTCCCCGTCCTCTGGAATTGTGGGAATGCCCAGGGCCAGCGTTCTGGAGGTCAGACTGCACCCCGACAGGTTATCGGACGACTGCTGGTAAATCTCCACTTCAGATTTCCTGTATTTCAGAAAGAGGGACACCAAATTACAAATTCTCATTTCATGATGGGTTTTCTTTATCTGATCAAAAACATTGGGTATTCATGGCTCGCATCACTGATAGTTTGAAAATTCTTACAGACTGAGTTTTGGACTTCTGTGGTTACTTTCATTACACAAGACTTTATTTTTGCATGGATATTCTCACGCATCTCTTCACAAAATAAGGCTTTCCTAAACCATTGTTTTCTATTATATATGTTGGTGTGTTTTTAATTTCATTACATGTAGATTGCATATTTAATATATCAACTCAGATGCATATTTCTGATTATTATTCCCTTCTATATATTATGTGTGAGGGGGTGAGGTGAGGGTGTATATTTTGAATTGTACATGTAATGCATGTACAGTAAAATACCTCTATCTCGAAGTCCGAGGGACTTCGAAAAAACTTCGAGATATCCGGGGGTTCGAGATATCCGAATTCGATCTTCAACATTTTTCTTTTCTTGGACGGAGGATATTTGATAAATCGGCGTGTTAGGTCGTAATTGGCGGTGGACTTAAAAAAGTGCACCGAGTACCCAAGCTGTTAAACTAATTATCGCGACCCGGGTCTACCTGAAAACGGCGAGCGTGGACTACTGGCCGACAATTATAATTAGTTTCTACAGCCGCGGGCGTGAATGCGTGACTTGAGTAGGCCAGGTATGGTAAGCAGACCGGAAAATTGACTGCACTTCGAGATAAACCAAGTGAAATAGGGCGTGGGACCTTGAAAATACTCCGACATATGCGGATTATTCGATATAATCGTGTTAGAGATATCAGGTGTATTTTAAACCATTTATATAGAGAAAACGGCCGGGACCGACCATCGACTTCGACATAAGCGGGGTATTCGAGATAAACCATGTTCGAGATACAGATATTTTACTGTATATCTAAACAGATATATTTACTGTAAAAGTGGTTATTTACGCTGGGGGTTAGGTACGCGTTTTTCCATGTCCAACATTGCACTTGGGGGAAATATACGCATATAACATATATTATATAAGATATCTATAACTATATGCATGGGAGAATTTTACACGCTTATTACCTGACTGTGTAATTAATGTAAATTTCCATGCAACTTTCATACACTTTTTATATTTGACTGGCACATGTCTCCTTTAAGAGTTAAGACCATCATACTTACACACAATTTGTTACTTTATGCATTGCATTTACATGTATAATCTCTTTAAATGTTCATACATGGCACTGATAAACCACAATCCAATCCTCTGAATATTTTACCTTGGACTCAGCAACTGAGCATGGCAGTCGTCACATGTCCTGACCTCCATACCATTGACTGGTGAGGTCTTTGATGAACACGAAGAGCAGACGACTCTGCCACAGCGCCGACAGTGATGGCGTCTGTTGAACTGAAAAACAAATACTTCAGCATAAAACTTCATTGTTAGAAAGAATCTGTAACTTACAACTTATTCCAACATTATACATATGTAAAGAAACCCAACTGCCCAACAAATTTGAAAAATATCAAACTTGTTTCAAAATTGATCAGTGTATAATTTTGTGCAAGAACCCAATGCAACTTACTTCTTTTGAATTTGATTAAAATAATGTAAATATGGAATTATGACGTTATACACTGTACAAACAATTCATGGCATTTGCTGATATATTTAGTATTTTGATATAAAATGGCTACTTCTCATCCAATTTTTTTTCTTCAAAAAACATGGAGTACAGTGTTGGACAACTTTGTGCTTATACACATGTACCATAGACTTACTTGTTTCCTGTACAATTGTGCTTATACACATGTACCATAGACTTACCCTTGTTTCCTGTACAATTGTAATAGACAAATTATAATTGTTTTGTATTCTAAATGAGCATTTTAAATGAATTTGATTAAAATTGAGAAATCACTTTACTTTAGAAGCTATGTTCACAAATTGACTCTAAATATCAATAAACTCTGTTATGTGAACATGCATTAGACAAGATATTTTTTTTCTTTTTATGAAACAGAAAAGTTTAGTCTTTCTTTAAAAAGTTTATTTTTTCAAATCTACATTTTTTTTATATGCATGGGCATCTCAAAAGGTAATGTCCTTTCATATATACATGAATGCATCTGATTTTTAAAATAAGTCCTCAAGTATTCAATTGATGAACTATAACTGTCTTTTTTAAACTGACATCGACCATCGACGCCCAACCCAGTCTTTGCCAAAAATGCAAATGAAATGGGGTAGTATATATTAGGTTGTGAATAGTGAATGGCATGTTATGCTGCTAAATCTGAGTCAGTTTGCTTGAACTATGACCTTTTGACCCTATGGTGAGTCTGTGAAGTATGAAAACCATTTTCCTATATAGATATCCAGTTCCATTGACCTTTTCTTCAGAAATAAATAGGGATCATCCTCATTCTATGACATGTCAGTGTACAATGTTTGGTGACTCCATAGGAAAAGGAAAGGTACTTTTAAAAGGTCTAGAAATCTATACCAGTGATCTGAGTCTGATTGACTTCTGACCTATGACTCTAAAATTTATAGAGATCACCTTTACTCAATGGTGAGTTTGTGAGTGTAAAGTATAGTGATTACAGGTGAAACCAATCCATTTACAGGAGGACAGACAGCCTGATTCAAGTACAATTCCATTGCCAAATAACATTAATACTATCAATGGTATTTATATCTAATTGAGCATATTTACATTCGTACCAAAGAGTAAAAACATACAGTTACCATTATAAACACCAAAATGTGCACACAAATGAATTTATATTCCATTTTGTTACAACAGTAGATTTGTTTACCCTTTACTACACTGACCATGCTGAAGCGCTCCACCTGACACACCATACAGGTTTGTGTGGAGCTGTCAGGCTGCCATTTGTCTTTAGGTGGAGGCTCCGCTGGCATTACAAACTTGTTGGACTTCCCGGCTCTTACCCCGGACGAGCTTCTGTTAGGACTCATGGAAATTCTGTTCATACCTGCAATATTTGATTAATTATCCAATTTACTAATACAAAGATGATTTATTGAAGTAAAAATTATATTTTAAAAATTCTGTCAGGATATGCAAAACATTTAATCCATGAAGCATACGTGAACATTTTTATTTATATCAAACAGACATACATACATGCATACTTGAACAGGTTTTTCTCTACAATATTTCAAAACATCTAGTTTTCTTGAAAACCAATTTTGAGCACTAGCCTCTAGAGTTGCGTATTAAGCTGAAGAATATTTCACAGGCTCAAATAACACAGAGTATTACACCATTGGGTTAAATTTTACAAACAATATCTCAGAGAGAGCATTCAAGAGGAAATGAAACCACTTGGACAATTTTATTCAAATTTCTTTAATGTATGGCACTAAAATATTACAGTAACTGTGGATTTCATGGGAACCAGTTTTCCATGATTACATGGGTACCAGTATCCCATGAATTTCAAACCATGATGAACAAGAGCAACGCCAACGTAGCATAATACGCCCGTACAGATTTCAGTGGGGTTCATATTCAGATTAGTACTGTCCTTTTTAAAATGCTAATTCATTATCTCTAATTGAGAAACAATATGTCTTTATCCTGCCTACAAACGTTTCCTATTAAGTACATCTACGACCTTGACCTTTAACTTGAAAAACAATAGGCATTTCCATTCATTATGGTGATCAATTGTACCAAGTTGTATGATCCTGGAGCTTACGGTTCAGTCTGTATCCCGCCTACACTTTCCTACTAACGTGACACTACGACCTTTTACCTTTACATCTGACCTTGAAAACAATAGGTTCTTCCTTTCATCATGGTGATCAATGTACAAAGTTGTATGATCCTGGAGCTTACGGTTCGGTCGTTATCCCGCCTAACAGCGTTTTCCTACTAAGTGACACTACGACCTTGGACCTTTGACCTCCGACCTTGAAAAACAATAAGGTGTCTTCCTTTCATCTTGTGAGTCAATTTTACCAAGTTGTAGATCCTGGAGCTTACGGCGGTCTGTATCTCCGCCTACAACGTTTTCCTACTAAGTGACACTACGACCTTGACCTTTGACTCGACCTTGAAAAACAATAGTGTCTTCCTTCATCTTGGTGATCAATTGTACCAAGTTTTACTGATCCTGGAGCTTACGGTTCGGTCTGTATCCCGCCTACAACGATTTTCCTACTCGTGACACTACGACCTTTGACCATTGAAAAACAATAGGTGTCTTCCTTTCATCCTGGTGATCAAATTGTACCAAGTTGTAGCATCCTGGAGCTTACGGTTCGGTCTGTATCCCGCCTACAACGTTTTCCTACTACGTGACACTACGACCTTGACCTTTGACCTTGAAAAACATAAGGCATGCTTCCTCTATCATGGTGATACAATTGTACCAAGTTGTATGATCCTGGAGCTTACGGTTCAGCCTACAAACCGGGACAGACAGACAGACGACGGATGACAGACGACGACCTATACCATAATACGTCCGTCTTCGACGGCGTTAAAAACACAATTTAAATAAATTTTTCAATGTACAGAAACCATATCTACGGAAATCACATCTCTACAAACAGCAAAATTACAAAACAATACAATCTCCATAATCCATGAAAATACACTCCGGTGAACCTGTAAAATCTCATAATTCACAAAATTACACCCCAGTGTACCTGTTAAATCTCCATAATCCATGAAATTACACCCCGGTGAAAGAGTATAACCTCCACAATTCACAAAAATTACACACCCGTCAAACTGTAAAATCTCCATTATCCATGAAATTACACCCCATGAATCTACACAACCCAGTAAAACAGTTAAAAATCTCAAGCCACAATATTACACCCCAGTGAACCTGTAAAATCTCCATAATCCACGAAATTACACCCTACAAACTACACCCAGTAAAACAGTAAAATTCGGCAAATCAGAAATTACACCCTACAAACTACACCCCAGTAAACAGTAAAATCTCGAGCCATAATCCATGAAATTACACCCACGAAATACACCCCAGATTAAACAGAAAATCTCGAGCCTAATCCATGAAATTACACCCCACGAAACTACACCCCAGTAAAACAGTAAAAATCTCGAGCCATAATCCAGAAATTAACACCCACAAAACTACACCCCAATAAAACAGTAAAATCTCGAGCCATAATCCACGAAATTACACCCTACAAAACTACAACCAAGTAAAACAGTAAAATCTCGAGCCATAATCCATGAAATTACCACCCACAAAACTACACCCCAGTAAAACAGTAAAATCTCGAGCCATAATCCACCAAATTACACCCTACAAAACTACACCCCAGTAAAACAGTGAAATCTCCATAATCCATAAAATTGCACCCAAAGAAACAATAAACTTCCACAAAATTTTCTTATGTCTTTTGTTCATAAAGTAATATATAACGAATGCTGTATGGCAATCAAAATATATATATGAAATTTCTATCTTGACATTGTTCCCAGTCTAGGGCACTCAGAGTGTGCATATTATACCCTTTGGAACTTTTCCCCTGCACACAACAAATAAGGAAATCTGAATACATCTACTCTTATACAAAATACATGTACTTATGTAGTATTATTTTAAACTCAGGCAAATGGCGTATTAACAGAAACCATAATGTTAACCAAAAAAAAATAAAAATTTTTTTAAATGAGAAAATAAAATCCTATGCTATTCTCATGTTATAATATGACATGAAAGAGTCCATACTTACAGAACAGAAAAAAGAAGAAATAGCTTCAGATTCTAAGCATGTACATGATTATTTTAATTAAAATGGTTACATGTTATAATTAGATGATTTTTCCAAATGACATACAGCAATCTTTTAGTGTTTGCATATATGTGTGAACTTAATCATTTACAACAGAAATATACCTTAATCTTTAATAAAGACTATTATTCCATTTAAACTGTAACACTAACCATGTTAGCATAATTATTCAGAATCAGCACAAATTCCAACATACATGTGTAATCATAAGTTAGCATATTTCAGAATTTCATGCATATTTGTAGACAATTATCTGCACATAGCCATGCATTCAACAGGTTATACATAGAACCCTTTCATAATGGGTGAATTACCAAAGTATGTTACCAGTACTTTGTTTTATTGGAAGCAGAAATTTTTATTTTCCTGAGTATTTTATAATCAATTTAAATTTCTATTGAATTAATTTTATACGCCCGCATAAAAGCGGGCGTACTATGCTATATCCCGCTGTCGTCCGTTCTGCCCTTTCACTTTGTCTTCGTAACTTCTCCTAAACCTTGGGGGATTTTGATGAAACTTGGTAACAAGAGAAGACCACAATGTGGAGATTGTTCATATTGCAAGGGGAGTGCTGTCCAATGAATTTTTAAAGGAGTTAGGGCCCTTGGACTTAGAATTATCTATGCAAATACCTTTATCTTCACAACTCCTCCTAAATCCTTGGGGGGGGGGGGGGGGATTTGTAAAACTGGTATAAAGAAAGACACAATGTGGAGATAGTGCATATTTATAGGGGAATGCTGTCCGATTGTTTTTTTTAAAGAAGTTAGGGCCCTTGGCTTAGGATTTTCTATGCAAAATACTTTGTCTTTGCAACTCCTCCTAAACCCTTCGGGGGATATTGATGAAACTTGGTACACAATAAGATCACATACATGTGGAGATGTGCATATTACAACGGATGCTGATCCAATATTTGTTAAAAAGGAGTTTTAGGTTTGGTTGCCGGGTCCCATAATATATGTGGCATTATCATTGTACCGACTTTGGTGGTGCCCTATTTTTTATTCATGAATCAATTAATAGTGAAAATTAAGTTACTGAGAACATGTAAGAAAACATTCAACTATAAATGTCAAGCAAAAGCTCAATAGTCAAATGTTCAATGTGAATCAAAATACCTGTGTTGGAATACTTTATCAATATCTCTGACAATCATAAAGGATAAATTTATCGTAAGCATTGCCAAGTAAACAAATCATGCCAACTGAGAAAATAATAGCTTCTACACTTTGACGTATCTATCATGGATCTCGGAGGGATAAAATTAATTGCTTCAAACTTGACCTATCTATTATTGATCTCACATGAACAAAACCTGAAATAGTAACTGCTTCCTATGCTTACCCTAATCAATATGGATTATACATACATGTATTTGATCAATTTTAACTTTCTTTGCAAAACGATAAACATATAATCACAATGATATATCAGTATTACATATTATAAAGAAAAAGAAACACAAACAAGAGACCCATGGGCCTCAATGCTCACATGATCAAAGTCACTCCAATTCCTCAAAATTCATTTAAATTTCATTTCAAGTCTTGTTGAAATTGACCGAGCAGTTTTTGATAAAAAGCTAATGATGAGAATAGGAAACACTGACAGCACTGAAAACACCAATGACCTTTGATCAGAAAAGCTAACTTAACCTCACTGGGTGTGGAAAGCTGAAATCGTTCCTACCTGAGAGGTCAATGCTCCTCCCACCCCTCACAGACTCCGTTAAACTGGTTCCTACCTGAGAGGTCAATGCTCCTCCCACCCCTCACAGACTCCGTTAAACTGGTTCCTACCTGAGAGGTCAATGCTCCTCCCACCCCTCACAGACTCCGTTAAACTGGTTCCTACCTGAGAGGTCGATGCTTCTCCTAACCCTCACAGACTCCGTTAAACTGGTTCTTTTGGATGGTATTTTGTCTGGTGCTCCCTCGATTTTGTCAGAAGAAGCATTGGAAGCAGCAGATGGACATCGGGCTTTCTCTGCAAATAAAATACCATACATACGTAATGTAAATTAGACAAAGGCGTTATGAAAATTATCTCACTTAGATTTTTATGTCCACTTCAACTTTATTTTGGAAATTTCATGTCTAACATTAAAGCAAATGATAGGAAGTGACAAACACATGGAAAAACATGTACTTAAGTTCCTCAAACTGATCAGTACCTGGTTCTGCAAATTGGATCACAATAAATTCCAATGCTTTTGTTGCATATTCAGCAGTCAGTTTGTTAAACTCTTGCTGGGTAAACCTCTGGGCCACATTCCTTAATTTCTCTAACTCAAAGTGGACCTTCTGGAAAGCTGTGCTGGCCAGCTCCACCTAAAAGTGTCATGCAGTGTACATGTACTATTAAATCGTTTCATCACCTGTCAACTTCCATAACAGAGCACTGTACCCTCTCCCTGATGCTCAAGATTTTTTTTTTTTTTTCCAGAATGATTGAGGGTCACCGATTTACCAATAATGAACAAACTGTTTGACAAAGAAGGTTGAAAACACTTCACAACTGTACCTTCATGTTCATCAATAGTTGTTCTAGCATCAGCTTTGGTTCCGCCACTAGATGGCAGTAGTCACACACAAAATTCTCTGGCATGCATAACAACATCTGAAATTTAAATTGAAAATGCTTGCTATGAAAAAGCTAGAATGTTCTAAGGAACAAATGTTGATTATAATGGCATTATTAATCCTGGTATATATCAATTTACCATAAACTATAACTGTCCTAAAGTCACTAATGCCCCTATAGGGCTCATCGATATAGGCCCCATTAGGGGCATATTTAAACAAGAACTGTCCTTTTGGGACTAATATCTTTATGTAATCTAACACTCCACAAAGTTTCATAAAAATCCTGCAAGTTGTTTAGGAGAAGTTGCGGACAACGTACTGACACATATGCTTATGAAAAATGACCAAGTCCAAACGTTCATATCTTCTACATAAATTATCCCAGATAAATTTCCTGACAATATGCAAATTTCCATTATGTAATCTATAATTCCATATAGTTTCACTAAAATCCTGAAAGTCATTTAGGAAGAGTTCTGAACAACATATTTCGGACAGATGGGATGGACAGGCAGACAGGATGAAATCTATATACCACCCCCCACCCCCAAACTTCGTTTGCGTAAAATATAAATACTGTATAGCTGAAGATCGTAAAGACATGACTTTAAACATCACTCACGTTTAATCTGAATAAAAATTCCAGAACACACTCAATTCCTTTCACCTCAGTATCTATCACTAAACATGGTGTTATAAAGAATATACAAATTTTGGGGCAAACCATAAATCCATGCACTATTCTTTGAAAACAGTTTTAAAAATCCAATCTACAGACAGACAGACAAATAGACTGATGATTCCATTATACCCTCCCTTGTATCAGGGCAGATAGACAGACAAAGAGACTGATAATTCCATAATACTCTCCCTTGTATCAGGGCAGATAGACAAAGAGACTGATAATTCCATAATACCCTCTCCTAAACTCATGCATTAGTCTTTGTGAAAGAACATATTTTTCCAAAATCAGAAAGAAAAAGCAGTGCATAAAGTTGAAAAAAAAAATCTGTAAATGAAAATATCCTTAACTTCCATGAATGTCAATAGAATCTCAATAAAACTGACAAGTGCACAACTTCATTATACAGGATATACACACTAACTCTGAGACAAATCTGTTCGTTGTTTTTAGGATATATTCTGGACAAAGGGAAAAGTATCTATAACTTCACTGAATGTTAAAAACTCTCCATTAAAGCATACATCGTATAAAAAGTGAAGGTGAGCAATGATCAGTCTCATAACTTCTACACAGAGTACAAATTAAGAGTTGGGAAACACGGATCCTTGGATATACCAGAAGGCGAGATCACAAGCCTAGGAGGAGTAAGCATCCCCTATTGATTGGTCACATCTGCTGTGAGCCTCTATCTTGATCAAGTAAATAGAGTGATCCTAGTCAAAATAAGTATGTGAACAAGATATGTTTGTGAAACACTGATGGCCCTGGATTACAACAGAGTGGAACTGTAAGACTTCTGTAGCAATACTGAGAATGTAAAGTAATTTTTGTTCACCTTTTATTCTAAGTTCAAAATCAAAACACATTTGGTACCAATGGAAAAGTCTTCTCATATGAAATGCATATATGCTAAATAATTATATGAAGGTAGTACATGTACTTACTATCTGAAAAATATGGCTAATATTAGAATTTTCTCATAGTAGGTAAAAAGCCTTTTTTTTTTTTAATCAGAACTAAACAGATGTCATAGTTCTGTGCACAATAAAACCAGATAGTGGCATTTAGGCACAGACTTACGTTACATCCAATTTGTGTTTGATGAAGCTCATCCATCCTCTCTTCAGTGAAGACAGCAGTCAGATGCTCCATCATGTACGTCACAACAAACAAACGGTCCTTCTGATTGGTCAGTTTCTCCAGTAAATTCTCACAGATTCTACCACAATCTTCCTCACTTGACTGCTTTATTTCCTCCAAAATCTATCAAACAAAACAGTTGTGCAAACAGAATTATATCAAATCATGGTGTGTGTGTGCGTGCATGTGCACGTGCGTGTGTGTGTGTCGCACATGCACATGTATATGATAATGACATTCACAGAGAACTCACCTTAAATGATTTTGTTACGTCTGACTTGGAATTTTCCAGAAGTGTGAAAAGTTGATGTTCAATGACACCCTACAATAAACATAGGTATGTAAAAAGTTACAAGTTATATATATACTTGTTGTTCGAAGAGATGGTGGCCACTTAAAACATTTAAGTAGAATTTGACGTAATGAGATTGAACATGATAAAATGACGTAATTCAGAAATTTTATAAATTTCAGTTGATGATTCAAATGTCTGTTTAAATTTGAAAGTTAGGTTCAGCATTATTCACAATGAATCTAATGGATACATATAAATAATTCCAATGTCCTTTATTACGATGGTTTAGATTGGATGATTTAAATCGAAACGAGAATATTTACACATCAATAAATCTGAAAACGTGACGTCACAATATGCGCATGAAAACAAACAACGTAACGCACGGAACTATTCAAATTTGTAAAATAATTCGTACAGTGAACAAATTGGAATTATAAGAATAAACATTCTTTTCAAGAATTTATCGATGGGTAAATTCTGGACATTTTACTCACAAACTTAACATAAAAGTGCTTTGCACTTTTATTCAGTTTGTGAGTAAAATGTCCAGAGTTTACACATCGATAAATTCTTCAAAAGAATGTTTAATCCTATATTATATGATAAAAACTTTTTGATTTATCTATTTCCTGTGTTTGTTCAAAACGTAACATATATTATGAAACACCCTGTATATATTGAACCTGGGTGACCTTTAACTGTTAATGACTGATATTATCACTCATGTGTGTGATACTTTAATTATTAACCCAGTATTTACATTATCTTTGTATTACATATCAATAAATCAGTTATTAAGTATTTATCAGTATAATATTCCAAGATAACATTTTGCCATTTGACAGACAAACACATATGCATATAGTCGTAAATATGTCATCGAACTTTGTTTGCCTAGTTTAAAACTGAGGTACAACTTGTGTCTCAGTTTATATTGTTTCCATGGTAACAGTAATTTTAATTTTTTAGATACTCACCAGGTATTTCTGCTCAGGAAAATGAACATGTTCACACCACTGTCTGGCTGTGCCATAATCCCCAGTCTCCAGCAGGACAGACAATACTTTGTTGGCTTGCTTGGGAGACTGAGCATTTCTCCACTCTGTCAACTGCTCCAAACTATCCATGTCTATTTTGTCCATTATATCAAATGAAGTTCCACTGGAAAGCTTAAACTGCAGAGTTTTGGAACATTCTGTTACCTGTTTTGTACAAAGTAAACAATCAAAGTGAATTTGTTCAGTTATTAGAAACAATTCAAAGTACTTTGACATTAAATGTTTTTACAATAGTTCACCATGAATCAAGATATTTTGTCAAAGTCAAATTTCCTCAGTTATCCAACTTGTGCAAAATGAATCAACATAGGACATAAATGTGGTCAACTTGCATATAGTTTATCACTGTAAAGATACATTGTACACATAAATTTATTTTCTCAAAATTCTGATTTTTACCAAAAAATTTTGTCTAAATGACCTTTGAGAGAGGCATTAATATCAATGATAGAATACAGAAAAAAAATATTGATTTTTGCAATCATGAATCATAAACCCCATTTCACGAAAACATCATGATGTAAATAATTTTTGACATACACATATTGACACATATATTGGGGAAGTAAAATACAGGAGGTGTCAGGAACATATTCTAACTACATTGATTGTCCTCAATAGATATCTGGTTACTTACCCTCAGAAACATTTTTAACTCCTGTATCTTTGCTACTACAGCTGAGTGGAGAGATCTGTGAGTCTGTACGTAATACGCCATGTCAAAAAGTTCACAGCACTCATCCAAAGGTAGATGTTTATACACAGACAACAGTACATGTACAAATGATTCTTTGTCCAAAAATCTGTGCAAATAGTATATCATTTTTTCTGTTTGTGTTGTGTTCAATGAATTACCCTCACTGACTAAGTTTGTGATACAGCAGGTCAAGGAAAAATCATAAAGGATACAAAGGTCAGGCTGTTGCCTAGTAACCATGATTGGAATGCCCTCTAAAAGTGATACCACATTTGACCACTTTCCCTCCTTTGTCAGATCATGTAATAATTTTGTCAACACAGTTTGAAACTCCTTGCTGGTGTGTAAATTCAGCATGCAAACTTTCACTCTGTCTAATATATTATTGGAAATGAATTTTAGGATGGGGTCAGCACTGCCCATTATCTCTGGGTCCTCAGCTCCCGCAATAGGAATGACATAATGCAGAATGTGTCCTTTAAGCTTTGGATAGTCTCTGGTCAGTTTTTGATATCGGTAGCTTTTAATGTCCACCAAACTCATTTCTGAGGAGGACCGGCTTCTCAGGCTGCCTGTGAAATGGTCCACATTCAGGTGTTCTTCAATGTCATCTAACTCATCCATGCAGACGAGACTGACCAATGTGGCCACCAGAGGGCTCTCATCTTTGATGTACTCAAGTGTCTGAGGTGTCAGCTGGTATTTCACTGGTGTCTCTTTCTCTTTTCCAACACTGTGTTCAAATGACATTTCCAGATTCTTGGGAAGGGAGGCTACTCTTCTGTGTGTTTTGAGAACAGCTAATCCTGGGGATGATGCGGGTGACTTACATTCACTCAGCCCATTGTCAAACTTTATCAAGAAATTGTGTTTATACCTTTCTGTTAGAACTTTGAAAGGAAGCTCCTTTCTTCCAGTTGAATCTGAAATAGAATTTAGTCTTATTCTGTTTCTTAATATTCTAGGTTTGAAATATATTTGCTGTAGTTGTAGCCATGTTGTCTAAGTTTGCTGTCACAAGAAATCCACAGAACTGGAGTACTAAATTGAAACAAGAGGCCCATGGGCCACATGCTCACCCTGAGTGACCTTGACACTTGGTCAGCAGTGGTGATTTAAAAAGGAATTTTCAAGTTTCCTTAAAACTGACCCAGTGGTTCTGGAGAAGAACATTTTATGCAAAACTTTGATTCCCTGTTGTGGCCCCATCCTACCCCCGGGAGGTATTTTCCGATCAAATTTGATTCTACTCTATATCAGGAAGCTTTAAGGTAAATATTGTTTCTTTTGATCTTGAGTAGACAATTTTAAAAAAACTCCAAATTCTTATATATTCAAATGCAAAACTTTAACATCCTATTGTGGCCCCACTATACCCCTTGGGTTCATGATTTAAACAAATTTGAATCCCCACTATATCAGGAAAGCTTCATATAAATTTCAGCTTCTATGGCCCAGTGGTTCTTGAGAAGAAGATTTTAAAAGATAGTCCCTATATATTCACATGTCAAACTTTGATCCCCTATTGTGGCTCCATCGTAACCCCGAGGGTCATGATTTGAAGACACTTGAATTTCCCCTATACCAGAGAGCTTTCATATAAATTTCAGCTTCTATGGCCCAGTGGTTCTTGAGAAGAAGATTTTAAAAGATAGTCCCTATATATTCACATGTCAAACTTTGATCCCCTATTGTGGCTCCATCGTAACCCCGAGGGTCATGATTTGAAGACACTTGAATTTCCCCTATACCAGAGAGCTTTCATATAAATTTCAGCTTCTATGGCCCAGTGGTTCTTGAGAAGAAGATTTTAAAAGATAGTCCCTATATATTCACATGTCAAACTTTGATCCCCTATTGTGGCTCCATCGTAACCCCGAGGGTCATGATTTGAAGACACTTGAATTTCCCCTATACCAGAGAGCTTTCATATAAATTTCAGTTTTTCTGGCCCATTGTTTCTTTAGAAGAAGATTTTGAAAGATTTTTCCAATCTATTCACATGCCAAATTTTGATCCCCTATTGTGGCTCCATCGTAACCCCGAGGGTCATGATTTGAAGACACTTGAATTTCCACTATACCAGAGAGCTTTCATATAAATTTCAGCTTTTCTGGCCCAGTGGTTTTTGAGAAGAAACTTTTTAAAGATTTTTCGGTATATATTCATATGTCAAACTTTGATCCCCTATTGCGACCCCATCGTACCCCCGGGGGTAATGATTGGAACAAATTTGAATCTCCACTATATCAGAAATCTTTCATATAAATTTCATCTTTTCTGGCCCAGTGGTTATTGAGAAGATTTTTAAAAGACACCACCTAATTTTTGCATTTTCGTGATTAGTTCCCCTTTGATGAAGGCCTAGTACTTCATTTCAACAAACTCAAAGCACATTTACCCAAGGATAATGTGTACAAAGTTTGGTTGAATTTGACCCAGCTGTTCTTGACAAGAAGTCGGAAATGTGAAAAGTTAACGGACAGACGGACAGATGGACGGACGTACGAACGGACGGACGAACGGACAGACGACGGACAAAAGGCGATCAGAATAGCTCACTTCGCTTCAGGTGAGCTAAAAGGATCAACAAAATCAAGTATAGGGTAACACGGACCTCCGACAAAGGCGAAGGAAGGGTCAGGTGCCATGGAGGAGTAAGCATCCTCTGCTGACCGGTCAAACCCGCCGTGAGCCCTTAATCGAAATAGAGTAAACGGGATTACCCGTAGTCAACTCTAGTAGGAAAATGACAGTCTAACAAAGGTTATGAAGCAAATCTGTCAGCAAAGTGATAATTTGTAATCGCAAACAAAGTCATTATAGCGACCGTAGAATTTGCGAAATGATGACTTTTAAACGAGATTCGTTATAACCCTGCAACATCAACTTTTTTGTTAGTAATTGGCCTTGCTTTAAAAAGTAATCATACGCATAGCATGTTTTTGCGTATCGAATCATCTGGGAGATATACACACCATAAGCAGGTGATAGTGGTACATTACTACATAGACAGGGGAAATTGATGATTGTAAAGTTAAAGTAATCACGTTTATCATATAATGTAGTTGTCAGCCTGCCATTAGTGTCAATGTTAAGTAAAATATCCAAATGTGAAGCAGATATGTCAGATTCTGTGGTGTCTGTTATATCGAGTTCTTTGGAATATATTAAATGGACATAATTGTGAAAATTATGATTGTTAATTTGATAGCAGCCGTCACTATATTAGCCATATGTATTTGAAGACACGGCAATTCTTTTTTAGTTTTATCGCCGTAACAGCTTTCTATACAAATATTGTGCTTGATATGAATAGTAGAAGAATAAGATTGTGCCAATAAGGTGAGCACAAGTAGTTCCCATAGGAAACACCAACGGATTGTTGAAGACCTGGTCTCCAAGACTACATCAATATGATCTATAAGAAACCCAAGCATGCTCTTAAAATATCTACTTCAGAGAACTATGGGTAGAGCAGAGTGTTTTCCAAAGAAATAACATGTATGTTCTTGTTTCCACAAGACTACAAATTTGTATTTTCGGGTGCCGTATTTGTTTAAAAAGCAATTTTCTATAATCTGAAAAAGCATAGATTTTAAATTTATCGTGAGGAATCGTTGTGTAAAGTGTGGAAGAAATCATATGTTTTGAATGCCGTAAATATAGAAAATTCTCGTGATTTTAGGTTATCCAAAAGCTCTTAGAGTTTTGAGAATCCACATCGATTGACACCACTTCTGGAACATGTAGTGGAAGAGTTTCTCTGAAGAGACTCTTTAATAATGATGTTAGTAGTTTAGTTAAAAGTAAAGAAAGAGTTCTTGGTTAGATTTCACTTATTAGAGCCAGCGACGTATCTTTGTTTGAAGGGTTTTTATGCAATTTCGGAAAACCAATAAAGGTATGAGATATTATAATTGATCCCTGATTTCTTCGGACTAAGCATTTCAAACAGAAAGGTGACTTTGAAGAATATCTCATCTTTTTGTTGAAATTTGCTTAGATGTAGTAAGATTCCCAGCTTTTGTAAGTAAATCCATAGATTCATTTAAAAGACAATTATAAATACAATGTTGTTACTAGCTTTATCAGCTGGAACTAGTAGGAAGTTTTCATGTAGTCTATATGTAACTCATTTACCATTTCTGGTTTCTTAAAAACAGAGGGAATAAATAGTACGTCAAAATGGTGAATACAGGATTTTAATACATTCCGAATACTTTTTGATCCATTCAGAACAAAGTGTCAAGCTCCTCTCCACAGATGTTTTCCAACGTCTGGCGGTATTTCTTCCACAGACTTCATGATAGTCATTGAACACTATGTTGCCATTTAAATGAGTGGGTTCTCGGAATCTAGGACCTTTCAAAATAGTGAACTTAAGATGCTTCATTTGGACTTATATTCATATCTCCGTAATATAGCTCAGCGGGACTAATAATATCAACGAGAAAATGAAACATGTACACTTTGGAGGATTTCCGTTGTTAATTGTTCAATATCTAGGCACTGCAACGTCTGTTTGAAATTAATTCGTAAATTGAATGAATGTTTGAATTTGTAATTTGTATCTCACTTCTAACCCACAAATGACATTGAATATTTTGCTACTAAATTATATAAATACCCTATGAGCATTGTAAACATTAGAAATGGAAATCTAAACTTTGAACATTTTTTAGTTCAAAACCGTGTCATGTTCTTTTAAGCCAACGCAGTAAGAAATATCTATTTCAGGGCCATTTATCTGAAAACCCATGATTCTCACAGCTAAATGCTGAGCGTTTGGCAAAGAAAGCAATTGCTACCTAACCTGTAATGATTACGTATTAGATTGACGAGTAGCCATGGGCAGAAGCGGGGGCTCGCATCAACTCATACCCTAATGCTTGGAAGTTAATAACTCGTACCCACGGTGGAAAATGTCAGTTTCGAGAGGGACTATATTCGATAATTTAAGCCCCCCCCCAATCCCCATTTTGGAAGTGCTTTTTTTTCAATTTCAAAATATGTCTTGTGTTGGAAAGGTTTTCACCGAAATGTCTAAGGTTTGAACACCATATTAGAAGCTCATAGTATAATGAGTATATTATTTGGTTGTTTCAATAAAAGTTGCGATTATGGATTTGAAATACTCAAGGGCATTAAGCCTATTGCATTTAAGTCAATATGATTAAAGCTATCAGTTTGTAACTGGAAATCAAATATGTTTTGAATTACAAAATTACATTAAAATTAACAATTTCACTGTTGTTTAAAAAACATAGATAAAAGACTAATAGTTTTATTGAACAATTGAACATAAGGAAGTACTAAAAACTTGCTGTTATCTTGCATTCAGATGGTCAAAATTTTAGGTGAGAAATGTTTACATAGAAAATAAAACAATATAAAAAACAAGTTCGTTTTGTAAACACTGTGATTATTCCTCCGTGATTCCACATACCAAGTGAATAAGGGGCTGCCAAAAGGTTTTATGCAAATTGTAAATTATGAAATAATTCTATCATCTTACCATTTAAATTAGTTATGGCATATGTTTTTTTTGAAAGTTAGCGTCAACTTCAAGGCAAAGGTCAGGAGTGGTTTTCAATTGAAAGGTTTTGTAATCGCAGTCGAATTAAGGCTTTTCATAAGAACACACGACTGTAATATTGAAAAGTCCCATCACTTGCCATTTAAAAGTTACTTGGGCCAATGATATATAATTTTTGAAAGTAAAGTCAACCTCGTAAGGTCAAAGGTAAGCCTGAGATCAAAAATGTCTGTACGAAGTTAAGAAATGGGCTTGTTAATCAGAAACATCAACAATGTGTAATATGAAGTCCCATCACTTGCATTCAAAAGTTATGCCAATGTTAAAGTTTTTGAAAAAGTAAGTCAAACTTCAAGGTCAACGGTCAGGAGGTCATCAAAAAATGTTTTGGTACCAGTGGAAAGGGCTTTCGTCCCAATCAGAAAACACCTGTGTTAATATGAAAGTCTCACCACTTGCAATTTTAAAAGTTATGTCAATGTTAAGTTTTGAAGTGATTCAAGTTTAAGGAATCAAGGTCAGGAGTCGAAATATAGTTGGTACAAGTAGAAAGGGCTTCTCATAAGAAACAAACATGTTTGATATGAAAGCCCCACCACTTGACATTCCGAAAGTTTAGGCCAATGTTTAAGTTTATGAAACTTAGGTTCAAACTTCAAGTCAGGAGGTCAAAAATTTGCACGAAACGAAAACGCTTTAAAAGGTTTGCAACGAAAAAGGAACGCTTTAAAAATTCGGTGACGCGGGACTTGCACGTCTTTGTGAATGATTGTGGGAAATGGGTAGGTGTGGCCTGCACGCTTGGTATTCAGGTGGATTTAATTTCTTAAAATACCTCTTTAACGCAATATGATATCAAAAAATTTGAGAAATAAAATGGCCTAAAATTAAAAATAAATATATATCTGCTCCACTTTGTACTGTTTTTATTTCTAATTACAATTAAATTATCAAATGACGAAAAAAAATAATACTGTTAGGAAAGCAGGTAAATAAGGAAAGAGAGATTATCCCAAAATGCAACGTTGTTACTCACGCAAGTTGTAACGATTCATATCATTAAGTGTGAAATTCTCAACAGATATATGCGCTATTCGTATCAGCAATAGCTCTCAATAATGTTCATAATTTTTTTCTACTAGCGTTTCGTATTATATAGCACAAAAATATAATATAATGTATACCTCTTTGTTGGAATCACAAAAGAACAGGTATTAATGTTGTGCGATATTTTCGTGTATTTTAATACCTCTTCAAACTTACATAAGAATTCATGTCACTATGAGTTTTTCCATTGAAAATTAGTTTTTCCGAGATGTGCGACCGATCCATCACAATTCCGCAGCAACTGAAAATCTCTTATGTATATACATCGTAAATTTTCATTTTATTTCCATGAGACGATAGTGAATTAATATTTTCCCAAATGATAGTAAAGACTTGTGCGGCCGTTAATATTTTTTTTTCAAGATATTGAAGAACCATTCTTGAATCATTAACTTGTCCTAACTTGAAACTTTGCGTTTTTGAGAGAGAGAGAAGAGAGAGAGAGAGAGAGAGGAGAGGAGAGAGAGAGAGAGAGAGAGAGAGAGAGAGAGAGAGAGGAGAGAGAGAGAGAGACTGTCAGTTGACAGTTGAGGAAATCATACGGCCCAATCTTCGATATGTGTGTACAAGACTGATAAAACGCATCCAATTTAGTTTTGTTCGAAGTCCCTGTATATTATTCCCAATCGCCATATCAAACTAGTACTAAATTGTAACGGGGACCGTTACGGATGTTCCCCAAACATTCCCCCATTCAGCAAGTGGTGTCATTTTTGTTTAATGCAAGCGATTTGAACCATACCAATCTGTACATGAGACACCACTTTCTAACGTTCAGTAAAAGACATGGAACGAGAGAGCCCCGAAATATTTATATGAAAATTGCACGTGCATATACACGCATGCGCTCATGTGCGAGCAATGTGCGGGATAATGATTTTGACATGACCAATTAACAAAGAGTCCCAATACATATCTGAAATATATCATTTCAAAACTATTCATTCAAATGGAAGATCTACCTAGAGTAGTAAATACAATTAGACATCAGAAATTACAATGCACCGCGCATTCACGCGCCACGCGAATTTGATAAAGATAATTTTTTCTTGACACCATTCTTTATGCACTCATGTCATAACCTAAAGTAAAAAATTTGAATTGATTTCAGTCTTTAATTCGAAAGTTATGGCCATTTTAGTATCTGAGAAAAGACGAAAAAAGTAATGCACTTGCACACACGCGCACGTGAGTACAGATTAGAGTATTACTTTTGATACCATTCAAAAGACGTTTCAATGATATACTAATC
>CAJDSM010001054.1:0-18176 GCA_903981925.1 Ostrea lurida | reverse complement strand
TAAAATAAAATTCTCGCTTTAATTTTCAGTTGCCAAATACATGCAACAACTCTTAGTTTATGGGATAACACCGGAATTTTCAAGTTTCATGAGTATTTAACGTATACAAGTCATTTGCAATATCAAGTACTCAAGTGAAATATAGAATTTACAGTACTAGTGTCAAAACAAGCATACTAGTACCATTCAGCAAAATGCTTTGAAGTGGAAAAAACTGATATAATAAATAGGTGGAAAGAAACTGCAGCATCATGTTCAAGGTTGAAGGGCAAACAGTTTTCTAGTTTCCATGCTTACCCTTTCTTACACTTGTTGGTTTGCTGGCTCGAACTTTTTGTCCAAATGGAGTAAATGGTGGGGGTCCTCCCTCAGACCCTACATACACACGGACTTGCTTTGATAATCTCTGAAAACAGAAACAGATTGCTATAATAATGATTCACAAAAGTTGTGCCTCCAGTGTTTAAAATTAACCATTGCCCAACAAAATCGAGTCTGTCAAATCACACTGGTCTATGCCCCAAAGATGCTTCATACAACATATGAAAAGAATTGGGAGTTATTAAGAAGAAATTTAAAATAATCAATTGTTAACACATTTATTCACTGACAATTTTTGCCCAAACCTGATACCAATACCCAAACCTCTGGAATCATGAAATTTACCATTTTGGTAAAGGACTACATCAAGTTAACTAGTCTGGCTCCACCCTAGAGTCCAAACTTCTGGCCCTGGTGTCATGAAATTTACAATATTGGTATAGATCTCCCTGCTCTACATCAATATACAATTAGTTTTTCTCTAAGACGTGTGGTTTGTAGAAAAGATTTTGAAAACCGGTAAATTTTGAATATTTTTTGTCCTATCCTTAAAGCACCAGGTGAACAGGAGTCCTGAAATTTAGAATTTATGTCCCCCTTGTCCCAAAGATGTTTCATAACAAATTTCAAAAGAATTTGAGTATCAAATATCAAGAAGTGAAAAATATTTCATGGTTAATTAACACATGACAATGAATGCTAACCAATTGAAATAGGCTACCTGAGTCAACTCAGGTAACCTAAAATTATATATATGATTTAATCAAAGTACAAAAATGTATGCATCATTAAGCTTACCTTTTTCAGTTCCCAGTTTTCTGCAATTTTATCAACCCTTCCACCAATGAAGTTAACATTTCGATTGTAGAGCTTTAAAAAACCATGTTCAACTTCCACTTTCCCTTTCAAACACATTTTGCTTCCCGGAAGAGTTTCCAAGCTAAATCACATGAAAACAATAATCTTTATTTATCTATGTAACTATGATTGAGCAAAATCTTTCTTTTGAAAGCAAACAATATATCTATATATATCAAACCCGATTCGTTCCAGCTTCTCCATTTCCAATGCATTGCAGGTTGCCTGACCATCAGTCAAAACTAATTTCAGCATGCGAGGAGCATAGTTTGATTCTTCATTGTCTTTTGGAGCGGACACATTCCTTATTTTCTGTATCTGAAGCACCCCTGGACCCTGTACCTGATTTTGACAAATTCAAGATAGAGATAGATAAGTCTGATTTTACATAGAAGTTTCATGATTTGATACGTATAGCAGGGTTCTTTTCATGGGGTGGCAAATTTAGCTTATTTTAGTTGTTAGATACCTTTCCGCCATACTTTCACTCGCCACCCAATTATGACTTCAGTATTTGCAAAAAAGAGAACACTTCCTTGTCCAAAAATTTATTCTGCTAAAAGTATTAGCATACCTTTCAATCTAATTAAAATTAGATCCTTTGTGTAGTGATAGTATGGGAATGGGTAAAAAAATCTAATTTTCATTGAATTGCATACATGTACCTTAGAGCCAGCGAATCGCCAAATTTCACACCCTCAAAAAAAATCCGCTATACAGTATTATGTCTTACAATTGCATGTCAACCATCATTATTTATACCGGTAACTGCACAAGGATGAATATTTATTTTCTATTTCATGTTTGGTTTTTTTGTCTTTCTGTAAAAATCCAGATTCTGCACTAATTGAGCTAGTCTAGAGTAGAATTTGAGGAAACAAGTATATATATATGTGCAATAGATGCCCATAAATATGGTGCCAATGTAAATACAACTCTGTACCTTGTCATTGAGTATACTCCACTAGTTTCTGTAACTCTTTAGGAGTATATACTCCTGAAGAATTACAAAAACTATTCGAGTATACTCAATTGCTTATGTGATATCTTTATTTGTGTGGATTACTGGATTTTCGATACTTATTGTGCACTATTTATGATCATCTAATAACAGTACATGTTTTGCATCTGTAAATATGTAAAATGTTTGACATACATGTGAGTTATTGTTAAAAATCATTCACCAAACTGGAACTCACATATTCACACTTTCCTTTGTTCACATCTTGAGGAAGCCACCTCTCACCAATGTCTTTTAAATCAGTCTGAAATAACAGGTATATAGATACTATCATAGTAAAATACACAATGTCAAGAATATGCGACATGAAATTCGCTGTCACCCATAAGAGCCTTATAGGGACTGATTCACGATTTTTTGATCATTGATAACGTTTTTAATTTTTGATGTTAAACATTGAAGATATGACTAATTTTTAAAGTCTAAATTCAAATTTTGGACTAGTCTTTATGAATATAAGGATAAGAGCAATATTTTAGCCGTAACTCTGAGTTATGTAAACAAAGACTTGGATCTTTTTATCACTGGAAATAACATTACATTTGGGGTGGCAGTAAAGCGCAACATTGCGTAGCAGTTCTGTAGAGAAAAAAAGACCAACAAATAGAGTATACATGAAAATTTTCACATGTATGTATTCTGACACCTGTTAGTCCAGGGAATGATATATAAATTGCAGCCATTGCCCGATTCCCGCATAAGGACCGCCACCTCAAATGTAGCATTACAACCAGTATTTATATTTACAAACAAAATATGAATTGCTAATTTTGCAATTCAATGCATTTTGATGCTGCACAGTTACAAATATGAACATTATACACATCAGACAAGCTATTTTGATCATAAAAAAGTGAAAAGCAAAATTTTGGAGAAAAATCGTGAGTCAGTCCCTTTAAAACTTTGCAGTATATGATTATAAATTATACTATCGAACTGTGTACCTACATCTTTTGCGATCTCTATTACTTTGTTGACATTCTCATTTTCCCCTCTACAATCCTCAATGCCACTAGCTGTCAAGTGCCTGCACAAATAAGACAAATGCATTGATTTTAAACGTCTACACACAGATAACATACGTTTCATGAAACCATTCGTTTATCAAAATTACTTACCAGCCACTCTCTTTCAGTTTTGTAATAAACGACATCGTGAATTCTTATTTTTCCGTCATTTTACTTGCATTTCCAACTTTCACATGTGGAAAAAGCTTTGGGTAAAACAAGGAATTATTTTTTAGATCAAATTCTTGTATTACTCCAAAAGTAAACGTGTGTATTTAGTCACATTTATTTTACAAATTAAAATGGTTTTAAGTAGAGACAAAACTTTAAAAACAACTTTGTTCCTAACGTGTTTCATTTATCACGCGTTTCTGCATACACATTACCGTATCTTCTTTTACACCGTACAGTATCTCGTTCTAAATGTTATCCGATAGCCGATTGGCTAATCATCTGACGAATTTTTAAAGTTGTAAATATAGATGGCGGAAGAAGTGAGCTGAGAAATTGGCACTTAAAAAGCAAACTATATGTTTATTCGATGAGAGGAATGATATCAATGAAAACATTTATGATGGGGATGTTTACCACGATCGATGTAGACAATTGTATTGCTGTGCCACATGTTGGATAAAATGTTTTTGTTTCAATGTTTGCATTTTATTTGTCCATTTTCGATCAGTGAAATGTGTTGATTCATAAAATTTTGATAGGAACAAGAATCATGGACAAGAAGGATAAGCGAAATAGTTTTGTGAGTATGAATATAGAAAATGTTAGTGTAGCATAGAATATATGACAGACAACATCATCAATCATCTTGGGGGAAAAACATACTGTACCCAGTAACCTATTTGGCTACTGAATTGCCTATTTGACTACTGAATTAGGAAGATTCTCTTAGAGATCCATACACAATTAAAATTTTCAATACGGAATAGATCTTACTGAAAGGGAAGCAAATTATAAGGATTCAATGAAAATACAGGATACCCTTTAAAAATATGATGTCTGAAGACTGATACAGTAGCTCTCTTTTGACTTTATATGAAGGGGTTGGGTCACTAGCTTTTTAAATCTCCCATCCCTATATTAAAAATGTTGAGCAGTCTAATCTTGTTTTTTCCTTTCCTTTCTTTTTTCAGTGTTTTCATTTTGGTAGCATGTTATGTTCAGTTTGTTTAGTTTGTTTTGGTAAATGAGCAAAGGTGTACATGTATACTCGTACGGGATCTAAAAATTCATTTCTTAAGTATGATCGACCAATAAATATAATTAAGATTGCTTGGAGTATAAGTAGGATTCCCAGATGTTGAAGTAAATCCTAGTTATTGTTATTATTGTAATTACTATTTATATACCTGTATTGTTAAAATAAAGGGCCGACTGAGAGCTATATCCTTTTCTATTTTCATGAGGAATTTAAAGTTTACTTCTAATAGGCTTTATATCTATAGAGGAAAGATTTTTGTTTTGAGGAAAACAAGACACAGATACAATTCATGGTAGAATTGATATGAAGACTTGTAAGAAAATTGATATATTTTAGGGCTCTCCCTAAATTGAGTATGGTGAATGACCCTTACAGTAGCAAATTGGAAAATAAGCCAAAAATTTCCCTGATTGAGTCAAGAAATTCCTAAATTTGAGACAATATACTATAGTAAATTGTACTGGTGAGATGAAATTCTAAAATTATCACATATAAATTATTGTCAAAATACAGAGAATTCGTCATGCACTTAGACAGGGAAGGAAGTGATATTAAATGAATGTAATATAATTGATTGAGAGTTTACATGTATATCAGTCTGTACTTGAGAATTAAGAAAAGAAGCTTTTTTAATTGAAACAAAAACCTGGGCATTTGTTAAAATTGTATTTTAATTAAAAAATTACCAAACTGAAAAAGTCAAATACCATATATTTCCCAATTTAAGAGGATCAGGACACCCTAGCTCAGGCTAGCTGTCCCCAAATCTGTAAGAACAGCCCTATATATACTAGACAAAAGGATAATAATTATGAAAAAGAAAATTTGAGTCTGGAAATCTATTTTGATCACTAGGGAAAGGGCAAACAAACAATTTCTCCATATGGAATGATAATCAACCACAAAATTGAATCTCCAGGCACATGCTTATTTTTCTCTGGCCACAAAATGTTGACCCCATGTAATAAGCAATTCCTCAGGATCCTGAGTATACATGTATCTGTATAACCTGTTCTGTTGGCTATGGATACTGATCATTTACATCATTGTCAAAGAAGGAGAGAGATTATAATATTAAAAAGGGTGAAAATAAAAGTGATCAATCTTCAATCTGATTAATCTTATAATTCTTATAAACAATACAAAATTAGGAGTAGCCTAGGGCAAACATGGACCCCTGGGCACACCAGAGGTGGGGTCAGGTGCCTAGGAGGAGTAAGCATTCCTTGTTAACTGGTCACACCTGCCTGAGAGTGTATAATGCTTCAGTTTTATACACTTAGTTCAAGAGGTAGCTTACAGGCCAATCTGGACTCTGAAGTAATATTCTCTTATATATATTGGAAATGCCGTTAAGTTTATCCAAGTCATTTTGCAGATAGTAGCATTGTCAGCTCATGTTGCTGTGCAATGAATATTGTCATGTCATTACTACCGAATGCCGATAGTAATTACTAAATTGTTTTTGTAGAATACTGTGAATAATCAATTTTTTTCTTTACTTAATAATATTGATATGCAAAATTAATGTTCAACTTTTCATTGTGATTATTGTTGTATTGTAGTTGGACAAGGTGGTAAATGTCCGTAATACAGTAAGGATTGGTAAGGACAAGTCTTCCAAGTCCAAAGACATTAAGGCTGCCACCTGGTCCTCGCGTCACCTTTCTGCGGGAGATTCAGAACCCAGCAATGGGACACAGTTTGGATTCCGACCTTCCCCGCAAGACAACATTGGTAATTTGTCTGACCAAGAGGTCCTGGACAGATTTGAGCAGCTTCTGGTATGTATAAAATGGCCCCTGTAAATATTTCAAGGATATGTTCTCTGTCCGCATTAACATTATACAATACACTGACCTTATTATTATGAGTTGAGTGTGTGTGAACGTTAGCACTGTAAAGTTGTCTGCTTGGTGGTGGAGATTTTAGAAAATGATAATTTGAAGTGTTGCATGTTTGTCATCGTAATGCTTGATGATGTCAGCATTCAAAGTGTTATTATAAGTACATCAGACTTGAGTTATAGCAAATTACATGAGTAAAAAATATTTAAAAATCCCATATCTGATACTTGCAGGGTGATTTTCTTTATAAATATAGGTATATTATTATTGTGTTGATAATGTAATTTTCTATCGACATTCAATTTGAACATGCTTTTTAGTTAGATGATCTATCTGGGTGGGGATAAAAGGATATGTGTTAGGTATATGTATGTGCTCCCTTTCAAGTTTATTTGACATTTTAATATCTGTAGGAAGTCTTAATTTGTTGACAACTTGTGATGAAAAAAAAAATCGTTCTACAAAATATAATATTAAGATGTGTGTGAGAAAGTGTGTGTATGTAAAGAAAAATAAGCCAATAAAAATAGGATAAAAAGGCCAAAAATGTAAATTGTTGTGTTTTTGTTAACATTAATTCTAAAAGTCATAATTATCGGAAATATATTAATGAGTATATAAATGTTGACATGTTGTTTAAAGTTTGGTATTATTTGTATATTAAATGAATGTGACACACCCATAACATTAAAGAGATAAGATAATATTCTTCCATTCTCGTGATTTGATATAAAGAAAATCCATATTGATTAAGAGCTGTAAAGTGATTCACAGTTTGGCTGATGACTAAAGTCAACAATTGAAATAGTTGTATATAATGTTAAGCAAGGCAATCAATAGAGGGAATTATGTCCTATTATTATAAAGCTCCTGAAGGCATTGTGCTACTGCATCACAAATGTTACCACCATCAACACAGAGTTAAAAATTCAGGCTCGAGTTTTTAAAGCTCAGCCGAGTACATGAAAGGGATTTTGAATTACGTAGTATTTCATGCATCAGTTTTGGCTTGGACCTTCCTATCTATAGTTAACATGTAGCTGGGGAATATATAGCTAATAACAGACTAGTATTAACTACGTGTATTCATGGGTTGAAATATTTGTTTACCATATGCTCAAGTCCATGAATATGTTGCAAGCTATAGTGAAGAATATCCAAGTCCACATTTAATGTTCTCAATTTCAATATTTGAAAATTTTTAAAAGCCATTGTGAAACTCTATGTTTTCATGACATTTGTGTATTTATAAGTAAACCCAAATATGCATTATGTGATTGACGAAATCCTAGACGTTAATGCCTATGATTTTGATTATTATTGAGGGACTTTTTCAGTCTGTCCCTCATATTTGCAGTGTTTCTGAATTCTGATTGTTAAGTTCAGTAGAACCCCTGCTGTATGTGTTTGCATATAACTGTCATGCACTTGTGTATTACCATTTTTATCTTGAGTAAGAAATACTTCAGAATAAAATTTGCTAAAAAAGATTTTACTATGCTGAATATTAGTCCAGATCAGTGATAAGTTTAGTGTTACCAACTGAAAGTATGTATTCTCCTATGAATTTTACTCTTAAAACATGCACCCCGCCTCTCATTTATCTTCAAATTTAATATGATCATCATTAGACGGTACATATTGTGGTACATCGATATCTGTACGTCCGTCTGTTTTGGTGTATTCTGTTTCTATGGTGGGTCACTCTAGATCATGTCCATTTCAACCTCTCTTTCAGGAGTTTAGTCCCTTTATTAGAAAGTTAATGCTATATGGAGGGTACATCATTTGTCCCACAGACCCCTCCCATTTCCAAATAAGGACCCTTTTGTTTTGCAGAGTGTTTGTGTGGGTATTGAAAATGTGTACATGTCAAGACTTTTGATTTTCTTTAATTTTTTGAGAAAATTTCAGGTAATTGAATTTAATCACTTTGGAGGAAATATTACAAAGATAATTTGTCTTTCTTAAATTCCTCTCACAATTTTCAAGTAAGATCCTTATTTGTTGTTTAACTTAATCAAATTTGAGGAAATATTACGTAGAAGGTACATGATTTTAATGAGGGCTTTTTATCGTACGGAATATTTGTGTGGGTAAGGAAGATGTGCAATGTGGCAAGGGTTTTGATTTTCTGAATTTTTTGAGAAAATGACAGATTATTGAACTTAGTCCGTTTTAAGAAAATATTTATATTGAACAAAGGACAAGTTTTGTGCATTTTAACTCCTCTCGCAATTTTAAAGCTAGCTAGGGCCTTTATAAACAACTTGAAGATGTGCATATATAGTGCAAGGATTTTGATTCTCGACAATTTTTTATTTTCTTTGATGTTTAAGATATTTACAGGTTGACTGAACTTGGTAAAGTTTAGGGAAATATTTTACACACAGAATTACNTTTCTTTGATGTTTAAGATATTTACAGGTTGGCTGAACTTGGTAAAGTTTGGCCGTTTGGGGAAATATTTTACACACGGAATTATCTACCTCATGTCACAAATTTTAAGCTAGGACCTTTTTTATTTGTATGATGCAAAGAATGCATGCCACAGTCAGGTGATAGCTGATACTACCAGAAGCAAAGTTGTACAAATCGTGGCTGAAGAAAAGCACTTTAGTTAAGCTTTTCACTGCTGTATGATGTTCTGTTTTTGGTACTCTTCTTATAAATCTGATATGTGTTTTTCTTTTGAACACCTTAACTAGTCCATTGGTAGATTAAGCCTATACATGGAGAAAAGGAAATATCTGCTGGAAAGTGAACAAATAAAAGTATTATCTTGAATTGGTTTCTATCGTTACCAATATTAATTTCATAATATCAACCATGTCAAGAAAATGTCAAATTGAAATTCGCTAGACCTGATGAGCCATTGCTAACCTACATTTGTTGTGCTACTATATTTATAGTTTTTGTAGTTTTTATGCTCCAATTCTGAGCATGCATTCAGTCTTGCTATATCAGAAAATCTCACGGACTGATGAGTTTCTGAGGAATACATATGTAAATTCCAATCTAGGGTGTTTAAAAAAAACAGTACATAAACATGCACTTGCATTAATGATTAATGTTGAAGCATTTTCTTGAGAGTAAATGAAGGAGACATTTTGATAATCATAGAACAGACAGAAAGGGTGCTTTTATTGTGTGGTTGTTGTTTCTTAAGATCCCTGGTTTGTGTCACTTTGGTTGTTTTTATTTTAGGGGGAGGGGGGTTACATGTCAAAATGACCATAAATGTGCAAAGCAATTAACAAATTACCTTAGTAATAAATAAATATATTATCATGTGTAATTATTTGCCATGTTTTGATTCACAATGTGAGTCATCCTGGATGATATCTGGGTTTTGGAGACCGGTTCACTTGATGGAAATAAACCCTTCTAAGAGGTATAGAGGTAACACTCTGGCCTGGTACTAGTTGATGATTTGATAGATGGGTCACAGTTGATCAATCCCTCCTGGGCATTTTAGATACATTGACTGCTGACATTGTTTACTATAAAGTATTTTAACCACGAGCCGAGTCAGCATAAGCTGTTCCTTTAATAAGAAGATAAGCAGTGATAATTTTGGGAGTCTGGTTATGACTGTATAGTTGTCGGTTTTGATTAGGGACAGGAAGCCTACTTAATCAGATAGTGATATTTTGAGAGTGTTTTGTATGCCAACATCAACATGAATATATATAAATACTAAGCAAATAAAAATGAGGAAGCATAAAACAAACAGTGTGGATGATATAATATGAATCTATGATCTTGGTGATAACGGACTTGTGGTTGACATCATGCATGTGTATGTTTTTGTTTGTCCAACACAAATGTACTTTGTAAGTGACACAATGTTTTTGTTTGTTTAATACAACTGCACTATGATAAGATGATGAACTTGTTGGAAAGAAAAGAGATGGAACAATATTGGTATTTTAAAAGTATAAAGAACTTTCTAATGGTGTAGATATGATATTGCCTCACAGTGTGACAGGTGGTTGATAAAATGTGTGAGAGTGTCATTGACCGTAGAACAGGGTCTCAATGTTTATAAAACATACTGAAAAATGTATGAATACGTAGACAAAATGAAAAACGTACATATATAAACAAGTTAGCAATATCACTTTTTTCTCTCTCCAAAATCCAGTTATAAGTAAAGCAGTCATGTGCAGCTTACACAACAAATTATTTGCGATGAACAAATTAGACTTCATGCTACAAGTATTATGTATATCAGAATCCTAAGGAAATTTCTGATCCACTTGGGTGTGAAGAGTATCATTTATCCTAATTCATTTTTCATTAACATGAGGAATGGTATGTTTCCTGCTCCTAACGCTATAAATTCGACGGGCCAGACCTCAATGACAGGATAATCGTAGGTGCACTGAGGGGCGGAAATAGGCCAGTTCCTTAGTCAAATTGTCTCATGATGACTTGCTGTAGAATATTTAAGATACACCAGAATGCCTGCATAATTGATACAGTACTTTCTAGATACTTGAATTGTAACACATGATAACATGCAAAGTGTCTGTGATCATGTTTTCCGATGGTATGTGGTTATGTAAATTTGCCACAACACGGCCACACTGTTTGGTGTTCGGTGTCATTCGGGACACCTTAAATGTGCATAACTGAAATATGATGCACACATATTATAATGTTATTTTAATTGTAAGGTTTATAAACAGAAATTGTTGGAATATTGTCAATGATGTGTATTCTTGCAGTTTCTAAGAAAGACTGTCATTGAATAACAAATTTATCAAAGTTATTAAGAAGTAAAACAGTCATGCAAGGCCATTCTATAAGGTCATAATTTTGACTCCAACCTTTGACCTTGTGGCCCATGTTCAGTAAATGTTCACTTATCTTCCACCAAAAGCAAAGTAAAATGTTGAACGAATTTTGAAAGAGTTTTGGACAACATCAGTAGTTTAATCCCAGACTGCCAGCTGATTTNAAGAGTTTTGGACAACATCAGTAGTTTAATCTCAGACTGCCAGCTGATTTTCTTGTGTGATGTACAGTGTGTACAAGAGTTTTTCATGACACAGCATACAATTTGAGATACACACTTGCCATGCTATATATAGAAATGGGTACATAAGGCACCGTGAGGTTTGGTGTTTTGGACCTACAATTGTAGATCTTTGAACATCTTTAGAAACTCAAAAACATGCCAATTTTATAGGTCCTGCCATGATCACTTTCTACTGATTCAGAAATTCAGAAGTGCTAAATATGAATTCTGTCAACTGAAAAATACTGAAGATGTTGGAAATGTGTATTATAACACACTTCATCATTCATCGCTTGACCTTAAAGGCTTTGACCTCTCTCAAAAATTCTGTAAATGCCTTTCTCGGATCATCTGGGTTTATGAAATTCTGGAGATACTGTTATACAGAGTATTGACTGATGGCCGGACACAATGGGTTTTATAGGGCTCCTGTATCTTTGATGCAGCCCTTATTAGTTCATTTGTCCTCCAGTGATACGTACTGCTTATAACTAATAATGTGTGTTGATGCAGTGAAAGCTGGAGTTTTTGTTGTACATGTTTCTGAAATACAATTGACTGATGATAACAAATTTGTGGAATAAGGAAACTATAAACCACTTCATTAAAGGATGGCCATTATGAGATATCAGCTTAGACGCGGATAATTGTATATTATTTTTTTTATTTTAGAGTTATTTTATATATTTATCTTCCTGTTGTCATCCAAAATCATAAAGAAAAGTTCACATGACTAATAGAATCATTCTTTATACTGAGTTTGGTCTAGTGAAATTTCACTCAATAGATGTGAAAGTCCACTCAATAGATGTGAAAGTCCACTCAATAGGTGTGAAAGTCCATTGAGGGGACAAGATTTATGGTCCGAGGCAATGTTTTGCAGAGTCTTATACTGAATCTTGGCCCTGAGGTGGAATTTCCCTATCCCACACACGTTTATAATAAATTATTGTTTTTCTCACTTTTTACCTATTGTTTAGTGCATTAATTCAAGGGCTTTGAGAAAGTTCAAAATCAGTGAATCCTATTTTGAACTTCTATACAAAAAATAGTTGAGATGAAGATACCCAAAAATNTACACTCTTCATGAAAGCTGAAAAAGCCAAGGTTGTCCCCCAGAAAACTATACCATGTTAAAATTTGAAGAAAACACTTCATCTTTTTATTTTCATCATGCTTAGCATGAATCATAAAAAATGTATGATATCATAATCAATGACAAAGGAGTGTATGACAGAGAAATCTTGCATGGTAATATTGGTCTCTTTTGGGTCATATGTGAGAATTACATTTCATAATGATCAAAATTCTGATTGATAACAAATAAGTTTTTTTTTATGCTCCCCATTGAAAAAGAGGAGGCAGTGAGGCAATAAATATTGTTTGCACTTGTCGGTTGATCTGTCAGCCGATCTGTAGACAAGCCTTGTCCTATTATCCACTCAATAACTGAAGGACCCTTTGCTTAACAGGCATCATATGTGGTTGGTACATCTTGAGGAGTAGATGAACACCTTCAGTACTATTCTTATTGGGCTCACATGGTCAAAGGTCAAGGTTCAAACTAGACGATAGTAATATATTGTCTCCTCTATATTTTGAGAATCAGAATCATTTGTTTGAGAGACATCAAACTTGGTACACTGGTACATTTTAAGGAGTTGATGATACATATTGATTTTATGGTCAAAGGTCAGGAGTCAATCCTCTCAGGCCATACGGAGATTCTGTCTGCTCAATATCTTGAGAATGTAACCCTTTCCATGACAGACCTCAAACTAGGTACAATGTTACATTGTAAAGAATGTAGGATCCGAATTGATTTTGGGCTCAAAGGTCTTTATAGGATTAAATGGCAACTTTATGTGATATAAAGAATATCGATAAAGTCTTAAGAACAAATCAAATTGCATGTTACAAGTAAAATTTAATTATGAAAATATAATGATTATAGAAAATATGATGTTTTAGTAAAATAGATGATAGAATTGTAAATATTAATTAAATCTTATTAATCTTCTTTTTTTTGTTATCAGATATAAAATGTTGTTTAGTCAGGTAAAGATGATTCAGTTATTATGTTTTTAAGGATGACATGATCTGACAGAGGAAAAGAAGGCCACTAAGAGCTTGGGACATCCAATGAAGAGGAACACTGGTTGTCATAGAAGGTTACTGCCGGAATGGTACGAGATTGTCCTGACTTTGTTACGTATTTATGTCGTGCATAGCAGTGATGCTTTATACCATGTACTACAGTAAATCCCATGGTCAGAACAACTGTTTCTTTTCAAAATGAGACTGATTGCTGACATGCACACATTTGTACAGTGTTCATTTAAAAGAAATGGTTATGTCAAAACTTTTGAAGGACAATTAAAAGAATTGAATTAGCTTTTGTGATATTTTTTTTTGAAGAAAAAAATATTGAAAAAGCTTTCAAATGCACACCATACTGTATACCAACACTTGCTGAAATGTACATGTCATAATTGACTTACCAAAATTTCATTTCAATTTGTCCCATTGCAGGCTAAACAGAGAGACCTTGACACCCCAGAGAACTTTGTGGCAGAGCTCCGCAATGCTGACATAAAAGGGGAGAAGCGTCTCCGACTGCTGGAATCTCTCAGAGTATCACTAACCAGTAACCCTGTCAGGTGACTGTACTGTTAGACCAATATAGGGAAATCGTATTCTAGTAATCATAATCGAGTTTAATGATTACATAGACAGTAAGAGATTCTAGATTACGTATAAAATTTTAATTTCAGTCTAAGCTTGAGAAATTATCCCACATTCAACAAATCATCACCATTATAACTCTTAATTTTTTAAAGAACGGTGTCCCTATTGCTTAAAATTCTCGATAACATGCCAAATTCGCTATTTCCATTTGCCACTCTGTTTTTAATGTGAAAATCTGTTGCAAAGTAATAAACCACCATGGGTACATTTGGTCACCAAAGCAATAAATTGGTCATTATCAATCTCTGGCATACCCCTGGGCAGAAGGATCCCAATAATAGCTGTATTAAATAAACAAGAAAATTGTTTCATGAATACTTACTGTATTCTTGTTAGGTATACATCACAGAAAAATATTTAGGGAGAGTGCCTGCTGCCCGATCCCATTCATATTATTTGAATAAAATATTTTTTTTTAAAAACCCAGGAAAATATTTCAATTTAGTTATGAATTCGCCGCAAAGAGGTCTCAGTTGAATTTCGAAGAAAAACTAGCAAATTATTCAATTCCATGCAAGAAAACCATCCATAATGTACGCAACTGGAAATTATCAGTCATTCCACTGTTTATTGGAATAATCCATTAAAAGGTTGATGGTGGCTGCAAAGGATACAATCCTTGTCGACCCTGGTTTAGATAATGACGACTCGTCTGCAGGGAAATGGCACTACATAGTGCTAAATACCAACATGGACAAGGGTTTAAATAATTTAATTGAACATACTATGTTTTGTGAATGAATTTTTAAAATGAAGCATTATCATTGATAAAATTATTTAAATCATGTTAGAATTTTTTTTTAAAAATTCTAAATACTTACTGGAAATAAAGAAAAAATATCTCTTGTCCAAGATNTTATCATTGATAAAACTATTTAAATCATGTTAGAATTTTTTTTTTAATTCTAAATACTTAGTGGAAATAAAGAAAAGATATCTCTTACTTGTCCAAGAATCCCCAATATTGTGAAAATTCAATTCATCGCCAAATTTGTTATGATGCCATAAATTCAGAAAAACAAAAAGTGGCATTAGGCAGTTCATAGATATTTGACTGTATAATCGAATAGAGCTAAAGTTTTTTAATTGTAATTATGATTACTCTTTGCTTACCCCAACTTGTATGCACATACAACTGCCAGAATTTTTTTCTTGACACACAACCTGTGACATTGAATATTCAATATTTGTCCAATTTAATTTGTCCTTGAAAATAAATATTCATAAACTTATTAAATAAAATACATTTTCAACCATAGTTCAGGTGGTTGCATTGCAACTGATTATCTTTCGTTAGACAATGTATGAATGTCATTATGAAACTTTGTATCCACCAGTTGTGTACACAAATACAATTAAACTTCATTACATTGAACACTGATATCTCGAATACCTTTGATAGCTATGTCGAAGTGATTTGAAGTCCAAGCCACTTATTTTCTAAGTATTTTTGCCCTCAATATCTTGAAATCACGGATATCTCGGAAAAAAAATTCTTGATCCCATCGAGTTCAAGTTAACAAGGTTCGACTGTACTTGTATCTATTGCCTTTTGTGTTTCACTGCACACAAGAGTTCCGCAAAGGGAAACAACTCTATAGCAGCAGTAGGACACCAGTTTATTTTGATTTCAGTTTGGGGGGGAAGGGGATCCCAGCATAGATATGTTTTACAGACATGTCCTCTTGATTTTCATTCTTGAATGTATTTCTTTTCCACAGCTGGGTTATTAACTTCGGACTTGGTGGTCTGAATGGAATTTTACGAAACTTGACCTATTGCTGTGATTCGTGAGTATATACTGAGATATATTATCAGTCATATCTTCAGATTGGTATTGCTTTCATTTAAAGGAATAGCTGCTATATAGAAATAGATCTTGACACACTGTAGATTTGATTTACTGTACATACATGTACAATATTTAGAATATGTACTTGAATTATAATCTTATCCTCGGTCCACCTAAGATATATATGTGCAGTGTACATTTTTGTGACATTTATTATGTAATAATTAACTAGAATCATGAAGCTGTCATGATTTAGCAGATTGGTTTCTTTTGAATGTTTTACATTGTATATCAATTATACAGAGTTGCATGTTCATTGAATTATTACATCACTGTTACATGAATTTTGCAGTAAAACAGAGAGGAAACTTATGAATGCGTATCCGGTTTAAAAGTTTTCATGACAAAAAAGTAAGTGAGTTGATTAGTCTTGAAATATTTCTTTAAATCATTGAGGCACTATATTGTAGAGTGTCTATGTACGCCTTGGGAATGTAGAATAAAGAACCCCACTATGCCTAACTTTTAGGCCTTGGGTTGCTCTTTCGGAAAATGTTTGATAGACCTCTGAGTTCAAAATCTTCAAATTTCATCATTGAAAATCATGAAATTGGTTGTTCGACCATCAGTATGCTTATTTGCACTTATTCTAAAGTACATTTAATGATTGAAATTATATAAAGCATTAATTTTTCTAAGTTCAATTCTGAACAGATCCTTAAATCTAGTAAACATACAAGTATTTGATTTGTGAGACTAAAATTTTAGCATCACTTCGTTCACGTTACAAATGTTTCACTAAAGAGCATTTTGAGATTTCAATGTGGATACAATGTAAGATGTACGAAAAGTTTTCTCTGGTGCTTGAACGATTTTGATGGCCTGATGATAATCTAGATATACATACATCTGTTATATAAGATACACATTCTGGATGTTCAAGGGTTCAAAATGACAAATACGGCGAATTTCATAAATGTAATTAAGGGGTTGGAGGGGGGGGGAGGGGGCCCGCGCGGGCGGAGCCAAGGGGGGGGGGGGGGGGGCCGGGGGGGGGGGAGGCGGGGGGGGGGGGGGGGGGGGGGTGGGGGGGGGGGGGGGGGGGGGAGCCCAGGGGGGGCCGGGGGGGGGGGGGGGGGGGGGGGGGGGGGGGGGGGGGGCGGGGAGGGGCGGTGGGGGGGGGGGAATGTGTGAGAGGGGTAAACCATCTACCCTGATTTGGGGGGGGGGGGCGGGGGGGGGGAGGGGGTCGGGGGGGGGGGCGGGGGGGGGCTGTTGTGCATTTCATAGTTCTCTCAGGCAATTATGCATGGAATATTTCCATGATATCAGGATAAATGCACATTGGCCTTTTAGACTACAATTGATACTTGTCATGGAAATCTATTCCTTAAAGTGCTTTAAAATTTATCATAATGGGAGACATGTTGAATAAAAGTACATGTCTCTTACTTTCAAAACTTAGGGAAGTTCTAGCATAAAATCTAAATAGATTTTGTTCCACAGCATAAGGGAACCTGTAATGCAATAAAAGTGATTGGCATTTTCCACATCTATTTCATTTGTCTTTTAATTTATATTTTAATTGAATTAGAATTTCTCACATGCTATTTCATGTTGTCCTAATGTGTAATTCAAGTCAGTGAACTATCTTACGAATCTGTTCGATTGCTGTGTGTAAGCAGGTCAGTGATGGATTAGAATCCTGTTCGTTTGATGTATGTTAATCAGTCAGTGAATATTAGTGAATCTGTTTTCTGATAGTGTGTATGTGTAAGTTCCAGTCAGTGAATGATGGTTACGAATCACTGTTTATTGTCTATGATGTACGATCAGTCAGTGAATGATTTAGAACTTCCTGTTGTCATTTTGTATGTGTAATTCAGTCAGCAGAAGATTTCGGAATTCTGTTCATCTTGTGTAGTTAAGCGAGCTCAGCGAATGATTTAGATTTCTGTTATCATTTGTGTACGTGTAAGTCAGCTCAGGAATGAATTTCAGAATTAAATCTGTGTCATTCGTGTATGTGGTAAGTTCAGTCACGAGTGTATTTAGAACATTTCATGTTTCACCTTTGGATATTGTAATTCATCAGTGAATCAGATTTAGACATTTCGTCATTTGTGGATGATTAAATATCAGTCAGCCGAATGAGTAGAAATTTCTGTTTCATTGATTATTGGTAAATTCACAGTCAGCGAATGATTAAGAATTTCCGTTTCATTTGTCTGTGTGTATTTCAGTTTGGGCTGATGCAGATAATCCAACACGATGAGGCTCTGACTATTCTGTCGCGCACGGTGGATCCTTCTGACCCCACCACAATGTTAGAGGCCGTCCGTC
>CAJDSM010001053.1:0-15376 GCA_903981925.1 Ostrea lurida | reverse complement strand
TTTGCTAGTTATTTTCAGCAAGTTTGAGTAATCCATACTAGCTTTCTATACTACCTCTGACTCGTGACTGATCATTTGTGTGTTGTTTCAAATGGATAATTGGTTATATGTGTACTATAATGGTATAGCTATCTTACTTTATTGAGAAACTTTTTTTCGCATACACTAATTTATAAAGTGTCATCTAATACTGCATGTCCAACTTTGCCTAGGGAAGCCATATCAATGAAATAAAGAAGACCCTCCGACATATGTTAATTTTTCAAGCGAAAATCTGTACGATGCCTTTAAAAAGGTATGATTTTGAGTGAAAAAATCTGTACACAAGTTGCAAAATATCAATCATAAAATGTTTTTGATATGTATACATAAACGTATATGATGTCAAGAAATATTTCAACATATTCCATTATTTGATTGTTGTGGAGATCTTTACCTGATTAATAATTCAATCAATAGAAATCAAGTCAAATTTAGAGGGCTTTATTAGAGTCAATTAGCAATGACAATGGCTTGGTTTCTCACCTGTATTGACCTACTTTTGACCATAATGCAGAGCAGTTTTGTTTGTGATCTAGCTGCCAAGAATATGAACTTTACTGTTAGACTAAATTTATCAGTCTGTGCAATTATCATTTAGAATGAATTTTAATGTACAGTACTTAGGAGTAACAGAGAGAACGGGGTTGAAAAAGTGTGCAATTTTGTGAACAGTCTGTACATATTACATGTACATGATTGTATGCTTCGAGAAATAAATTCCAGTCAGGGATTTCGTGAAATTACTTGGACACCTTTCCAGTGGTTTCACGAAATCCCTAGATTTTTTAGTGAATTCATGAAATTGCTAAGTGAAACGGTTATTTCACGAATTCCCTGAAAATTTTAGGGAAATCGTGCAATCCCTAGTTACAGTCTTACTGTAACATGTGCATGTAAGTGCCATGTACTGAACTAAGCAATTAATAAGCTTAGAGTAATTCTCTTAAATGTCATTTATTGAGCAGAAATTTTCCAAGTAGTGAAGAAATCAACCAACAAATACGGTGCCCACCGAGCCCCTACAAACCACTATAGGTGGCTTACACTGTTGGGGAAAATGGGGAAACCTGCCCATTGACACTTTCCGGTGAGCCTTAAGGAACATGGAGCCAATTCCCGGCAAAACCCCTTAAAACCCCACTCTTGGTTTCAGCGTGGGAAAAAATATGGCCCCTAAGTTTAAAAGTTTCAGTGTGCATCGAAATTCCAAAGTGGTAAGATCTTTGTGGCAGGTTTGTTATCCCTGTTCGTAGCAAATTATTAGCTCCACCTTTCCTTACTACTGGGGTTGTTTTAGTGTAATAGTGGCTGTTCCATTTGTTTTACCACCCTGTTATTTTATATTTATGTGGTATATGCTCACCATGGTTTTTTTTAGGAACAAACATTGTTACAGGCGGGCATTAGAAACTATAAGTTAATTTTGCCGCTTTATAATGAATAAAATAATAATAATAATAATAATTAAAGAATGGCACAAATTTCTAAATTTGTTTGATTTCAACAATTGGATTTATCTAAGCATTGATGGCTTGCGAAACACAATATTATAAGATCATTTTACTCTATGATAAAAATAAATTACAGTCCGCGCGTATACGCTGGATATGTAGGAAAAGGTAACGATATGATAATATGATACTCATCCGTTTACTCGTGAAAATGTCCTTATTTGTACTTTCATATTTTTTATCTATATGTCGCAATGACGAAAATACGTTTTGTAATTTACCTGAATTATATTTCCTTAACCAATTCCGATACTCCCTTTGATTAAAAATTCTCCAACTTTGTAGAAATTCCCCGTTTTTATCTAAAATTTGCAACATACTTGTAAGTATTTCTTGATTGATCTAGAGGGCACTAAATCCAAGCTAGGTCCGTTAAAAATTACTGCACCAGGGACACTTTTTTCTTCTTCAAAGAATGGGCGCACAAGGCAGATAAAGAGCACAGGCTTGGGCCATTTTATTTTTTTTTATCAGTATTATATGATGCCAGCTAGGAAGGTTCGAATTCAGATTTTATTTTTGACCATATTACAGGGCCGATTTTCACGCTTCGCGGGCCTATTCCTTTATCGCCAGTACGAAAAGAAATACATATATAAAACTAACGAAAATAATATACTTCAACGTGTTTAATATCAGAACCAGACTTTGAATTAATCAAAACATTGATTCAACATGATTAGTCTGATCGGTTTATTAATAAGTTTTACCTTTCATCATAAAAGCCTTAAGGCTAAGCGTACATTCTCAAAATAATGATTATCAATACATTGCGTATCTAATACTTTACATGAAAAAAGCGTGAACGCCGAGGTGATAATTTCGGGTGATTAATTAATAATGAGTGACAATTTAGGTGAATTTGACACTGAAAAGTGTGAGAGGCCATGCCAGATTAAAATTAATAAAAGTCACTCAAAACAGAGACATATGTCTCTGCTCAAAATCATTTGAGTTGTGAGTAGTTCTTGTACAAACATCTCTAGATGTATATAGTCGTGCCATTTCCAAACGACATTAAATTCTATATTTGTGTTACTGGATTGCAATAGGTATATACAAGGCTATGACCAATATGCTAGTCTTTCAGGTAAGATTAAAAAAAATTCTTCATATTTTTAAAATTAAGAGAGATCTTCTTAAGGTATTCAATGTATATAACGAAAAACTTTTTTTCCCTATCTTGTACTGTTATATTTCGATAGCCATAGAGAAACATTTGTTCGTAATGTGAATATAGACAAATATGTACTAATTTGATGGAAAGAACCAAAGGCAAATTGTAACATATTTTAATATACTGTTCTTGAAAGTTAAGCTAGAGATGTATGAGTTATGTGCTATGCATACATGTACGTATAATTTTGAAATATAAAAGTGACCTATAGGTCAAATGAGCCGGGTGCAACTGATGTATAATTATCATATGTTGTTTATTATTATATTCTACTTAATGCACATGTCACTAGTCTATGATAAAAGATTTTTTAGTTTTAACATTTTTGAAGAATTATCCGCCCTTTATATAAATAAGAAAATGTATTTAAAAAATACACAAGGTAAATGATAATTTCATCATATATATGTTTCCATAAAGAGAAAGTGCACTCAACTTTTTACTAAGACTTAAGATTTAATTGTATGAAAATATCCTCTACGCGCTTCCTATCAATAATTAATGCGCGCACTCAATGAATTATTGCTCTCATTAATTGAATTAATGCGCTCTCATCAAATGAATTTGCTCACAATTAATGAGAACAAGAATGGTTTAATCTGGCTGGCGTTAATTCAATTTTATAAAGAGAGCAATAAATTGCTTAAATAATCAAAAATATCTTCCATTACTTAAAAGTTTACGTTAGTTTGGCGCTACATAGACCTGGGACCTTTGTTTGTTTTTTTGACAAAGCATAAGGACATACATACATTTGAAAGATGTGTTTATTTAATGTTGAAATGTATGGATCCGGGGTGTGGATGGGACGTTTATTTTAAACATCGGGTTCGATATTTCAGAAAAGCTTGCACAAAAACTGCATGGCTGAATCTTGGCCCGGAAAGTCAGTTTTATTAAATAGTCCTAATAATAATAATAAAAACATTCTTGGAAGTTGCTTCGTTCGAAGTAGCAGCTAAAGTAAGTAGAAACCTTATGTTACAAAATATTTTGATGGAACAATCTCAACACCACGTTATACATCTGCGAAAGGTGGTGTAGTGACGCTGCATAATGCTTAAATCAACGACATCTCGAAAACGTTCTCGTGGTCACGTGATCATATAAGATGCAATCCTCAATATTACTGTCACATTTCTCCATTCCAAAGACCACAAAACTTGGGCTATCAAATTTCTTGAGACACCACGGCTACTTCCTGTATTTGTTCGTTCTCTCTCTCAGCAAATTTGGTTTCTCCTGGACTCCTTTGACTGTTTTCTCCTGCTAGAATAATCATCTGACTATATCCTCACTCCCTGGAAGATCCCGCCCCGCCCCCCCCCCCGTCTAATTAGTGTTGCCCCTCAAATGCCATTGGGCTTGCTTTTCAATTTTATTACACAAAACGTTGGTGTTTCTCGACTCAGCATCCAAAACGAAAATGCAGATGGTGGCGTGAATTTGCATAGTTAGATGCACTTTCAGGGAGCATCCAACAGTTTTACTGATATTCTTGCTCTATATAAAAGTACATGTATCTCGCCATGAACCTCTAGCATGCTGAAGTACTACTCCATCTTACTTACTAGGCATTCGTAATTCATCATCTAGTTGCACACTATACTATTTACCAGTAATACTTTTAACTTAGGGGAATGTTCTAGCATAATCATTATATAGGTAAACAAAAACATGACTCGAGTCTTGTTTACATAGCAAAGAATTATAAGACTTAGTGCTGTATCTGAATACTTGTAATTCAACAAATGACATTCAAATTTTTGTTGACCATTAAGAATACCGTAGTGAGCATTGTGAACGTTAAAAATGGAAATCTATATTTTGAACAGTTTTAAAGTGCATACATGTATATGATATATTTATTATGTGCATTTATTGACCATCTCAGCTGTGTTAACTTTTCAGACAATGGAGGAGCTGACAGCAAAGCTTGCTGGAAGTTTTAATGTCACTCAAGAGCCAAATAGTACTGCAGCCCAGCATCCAAGATACGCCCAGTACAAGCAAAAAACCACAGTGGATCAGGAGACAAGGCGCAAAAGAATTCTAGAAGAACAGAAAAAGTAAGTCAAATTCTTCAGTTTTCTTATGTATATACAGTGCTTTCTTAATCACCATCCACAGTATGGGGCTTGCTATGGATTTCAAACTACAACAATTTACAATCTGCATTACATTTCAACAAACCTGTTAAAATCTTGACAAATTGGTCCCTACATATATGTAAATCATTCTGCAATACTTGTTACAGATATACTCCTCAAAATTCCTTTACTAATTTAATGACTTAGCCTGTGCGATGTTTTGTTTGATAAGCCGTACAATACATACATGTTCTGTATTACAGACAGCGGTTCGACTTCCTGAAGCACGTGCGTAACCTGACAGACGATGCCTGGGACAACACTGACGCGGTATCTGTCGCCTCCGAGGACTCGATGGACGTGACGTTTGAAGGCGACAAGGCCAGATTAAGGCGACCAGGAAAGTACTACAGAAATCAGGTGATTATTTTAATGATATCAGAATTTTTGAAATTCAAATTCATTCTGTCAAATATTTTGTTTGGTAGCAAGGCAACTTGTGGGGGTGGGGGGGATTAGTGTTTCAAAAACATATCTTGGTTTTTCTTTATAAATTTTGCACCAAATGAATGGGCATTTCCATACTATCAAAAGTTTCATTATTCTGGATGAAAAAGAACGTGTTCTGTGTGGGTATTAGCTCTGTCAGGGGAGCTTTATTGCAATACTGCATTTTTTAATTTCACCTTCATTTTTCTATGCAGATAATGTATTCCGAGTGGCTTGTAGAAAAACCAGCAGATTTTGAACAAGAATGGGTGTCAGTGATATGCCCATGGGGAAAGAGAAATTTGGTAGTGGCTTCCAGGGTATGTTATATCAAATTGAAATTAAAAGATTTTTTAAGAAAACTTGTTTGATTGTTGTTTGATAGTGTAAAATGTATATGATGAAAAGAGAGTTAAACATTTTGCTTTTTATTAACAGGGAAGAACTCATGCTTATACTAAGAATGGATGTCTAGTGAATTCATTTTCATCCCATTTGCCTGGTGGTAATTATGGCCAGAAAGGGAAAACCAAACTAGGTAAATATTGTTTCTTTAAACTTTTAGAATCAGGGACTCTATTTCTTATGTACCAGTATTCTGTTTCGACAGTTTGTGTGTTGGTAGTTTTTTGATTTGGAAAGGAAGTATAAAATAACTGTTTGAAACATTCCACTTTTCAGACAATGTGATCCTCGACTGCATCTTTGATGAAAATGAAGGAATATTTTATGTCCTAGACATCATGTGTTGGCAGAATCACCCAATTTATGACACTGAGGTAATTGGAAATTTCAGATATTATCAGTAATGGCTATATGTATAAGGTGACTCAAGATGACTTGAAATTCTATCTATTGGAGTTGGGTCCTGATTTTATATCTATATACTATATAGCAAATTTGCTCTCGAGCTTCTAATCTCGAGAAGGAAAACGTTGTAACGCCGAGTTTGTAGACACTCTGGAATATTAATGAATTACAAAGAGCACAAACTTTATGAATTACTGATTTGATTTTTTTTTTTTCCATTTACAGACAGAGTTCCGCTTTTTTTGGTTGACAAGTAAATTCCAGGAACTCCCACAAATAATGGAGAAATCACCAAATAATCCGGTATGTTTGCGGTCCAAGACTGTGTTTGCTACTTTTCAATTTGGGATAATTGATAGAGGTTTTTATTTGGCTAAACAAGCACAGATGTAGGGCTCACGCTGCCGTTAGCCATTTTCGCCATTGGCGTAAGAATCTCAAAAATGGCTACAGAAATTCACAATTGGCGAAAGCCAATTTTTCAGGGTATTGTAATCACGCTGTCCATTTATAATTATAATGTTTTGCTTGAGTATTTGCAATATGGTCAAACTACCCAGCTAGAATGATTTTACCTGAGATCACACCATTAAGTTAACAAAGGTTAATGACGATAGAGTCTAAAACATAAATAATTACCTTGATAAGACATGACATTCTCTCGTGTTTAGTATATCTAATCTTTTTGTGACGATAAATAAGAAAATGAGAGAGGAAATATGACTGGACAAGAACTTTCTGAATCAATCATATACATCTTAATCAACAGTGTTGCTTATGATTTGTAAAACATTTAGTTTAAAAGATCATTTTAAGTGAAAAAGGTAACATGATTTCTGTGCGAAAGATATTTTGCTGACGCAAAACATCATTTGCACAAAAAGTGGCTACACTTTTTTTCAACCCAGTGTGAGCCCTGCAGATGACAAACTAGTTTCTTGTAATGTATTTGTTCATTATGAACATGCATAGGCCTAGGACAGCATTAATCATGTTAATGTTTGGTAAATATATGTTATCATTTTTATATTTTCAGTACAAATTCATTCCTCTACCCAACTTTCCGTGTACTACAGAAACCATTTCAACGGCAGTCAACACGGCCACATTTAATGTAAGTACGATATATGTCAACACGGCTGCATTTAATGTAAGTAAGATATACCAGAAGGGATTAAAAATTTTCAACAAAGAGCACAACAATTTTGGTTTTAAGAGAAATTGTCCCTAAGTCAACTGTTATCCTTTCAACAGGTGGATGGAATTTTATTTTTCCACAAGAGAACGCACTACACCTTTGGGTCCACTCCCCTCGTGGTCTGGCTAAAGCCCTACATGCTCCTGGAGATTTTAGGAATTGAAGTCTCAGAAGCATTGTCAGCAGAGCGACCAGACAACTATTCAAATTATGCTGCACATCTTGAACATGTGGCAGAAGAGAAAAAGAAACGTGAGGAAGAGCGACACAAGAAAGGGAAGGCCCCTCCCAAGGGAAGGGGAGGTGGCGGTGGTGACTGGAAGAAGAAGAGAGGTGGAAAGTCTCAAGGTCAAGGTCGTGGTGGAAGTGGTGCACAGACGATGGACACATACCAGAGCGCTCAGCCAGAGAGAGACCCCTACTCCAAGCGAGCGTACGGACAAGATTTCAGAATGGATGTGAGTGTTGATGTTGAGGATGATGAATCTAAAGATACCATGGCTACCATTCCTGAGTAGCCATCATTTGCTTGAACTCTTCTAGAAACCAGTGAATTTTGTTTGCCAAATCATTAGACTCCCAACAAGGTCGAAGGTCAAAAGTGGCAAGAGTCAGGCAGCATTTTTCCGTCCTGCATCTGAGGTCATATTAAGGTTACGTAGGGAAGACAGAACTAAAACTGTAAGAACCTTTTACTTCAGCACATGAATCCTCAGACAATAGGCACGCTATAGAGATGGCTTGATTTTCGAAATGTCACTGAACAGCACACAATACATATTGTATATGTATTCATGTTTCATGACTATTGGATGTGACTCCAATCGTTACTAATAGTGACTCTTAGGAGTGCATATCTGTTTTGTAAGAGTGATGATGTGTACCCACCCTGGGTATTAACTGAATCAGACGATGAAGTGAGTTGTGGATAGATCTTGCAGTAGTCTTTCATGTATGTCAATTAAATAAATCAATTTATTGATTGAAAATTTGATAGGATTGTTTTGTGTGAAGCTAACGGTTGATTTGGAAACTGCAGTAGTGAAAATACACATTGGCTTGTTTGGGGGCTTTTTTAGTGACCATGTTTGGTATTTTATTAAACAACCCCTTAAATTTGAATTTTTATGAGATAATTTTAGTTTTCCAAAAAAAAAAAAATATCATTGTTTGAAATCTATTGCAAGATCAAATCAACAACTTGGCTAACTTATGAGCATCATATTTTACTTCATTCATACTTGATTAATATTGAAACTGTTTTTTACTTTAACATTGTCGGAAAGGGATGCTCATATGTTCACTTCAAGCTTGTACAAAGATACCATGTTTTATGAAATAAAAAGTGTCAAGGTTTCTGGTTTTATTTGACAAAGAGGAAAGTCGGAGTGGTACTTACATTTACACACACATACACATATTTATCGGAGAGTAGTAACTTATTGCTGTCAATATGATATAAGAAATGAATCTTTTTTTAGGCACCTTTATCTGCAATTGGTCTTCGTCGTGCATCGTCCGTTAACAATTGAACATTTTTGAAACTTCTTCTTTGATAACCACCAGTCCAATTCTTTTCAAAATTTGGTATGAAAGCATCTTTGGGGACAAGGGACACATAAATTGTAAATTTCAGGTCTCTTGCACCCCTGGGGCCTTAGGGTGTGGGGCAAAAACTGCCCAAAAGAACCCAAATGCATAGTGATGTAGAGCAGGAGGCCTTTGTACCAAAATTGTAAATTTGGTGGTCCCTGGGGTAGAGGGTTCTACCCCAGGTGGGGCCAAATTTGGTACATAATGTCTGTTAACAATTGAACATTTTTAACTTCTTGATAACCACCAGTCCAATTCTTTTTCAAATTTGGTATGAAGCATCTTTGGGACAAGGGCACAATTAAATTTGTAGTTCAGGTCTCTTGCACCCCTGGGGCCTTGGGGCGGTGGACAAAAAAGTGACCAATATTTCAAAAATCTTTTCTTTACAACCGCACATGTCTGAGAGAGAACCAAAATGCATAGTGATGTAGAGCAGGAAGGCCTTTACCAAAATTTGTAAATTTGGTGATCCCCGGGGTAGGGGTTCTGACCCCAGGGCAGGGGGGGTGCTAATACTTGGTACATATAGTGTTTTTATGTAAAACATTTGAAAAGCATCTTTTTCAATGCTATTGATATTAATGTGAAAGTAAAATGAATATTTGGAATGAGAAGGAGCCTTTGTCATAATTATACCTACCTGCAAAGAAGTTGGGGGGGGGGTGTTTACTGGAATCAAGTTGTCTGTCCCTCCGTCTGTAGGCAGAATGGTTCCCGACCAGACTTTTTAGTGTTAGCCTTTCTACAAGGAGTCACCATATCATGCATATGGTCCTACTTATTGCATTTGGGTAAAAGGGCCAAAGGTCAAGCACACTGGACATCGAAGTAGCGCGATATTGTTGTCGGGGCTCAAGAGAATTATACCATTTTGCCTAGAGTCACTATATCATACATGGACAGATCTATATATGTTTCCGGGTTTCAGAGCATTATCCTTTCTACCTAGAAGTCACTATATCATACATATATACTCATGAGACGGAAGATGTTCTTTAATCAGAATTTGGGTCAAAGGTCAAGTGACACGGACAAGCAAAGTAGCAATATGATTTTCCAGGCTCTTCAGTCATTATCCTTTCTACCTAGAATCACCTATCATACACATTAACTCCCAACCATGGGTCAAAGCATGTTCTTCTATGAATTTTGGGTCAAAAGTCAAGCTCAAACTGGACATTAAAGTAAGCAATATGGTTTTTCATTTAAAATTCTTGAACAGTCCTGTGTGAGATTGAAATGATAATCTTGTGTGTATGGATTTGGAATCATAGCAAATATATTGAAGATATGTTAAAACATGTGACAATAAATACTCTGTATTGAGACTTAAGAAATGCAAATATAGACTCCCTGTGTGGTGCTATGAATACTCAGGTGACCCGTTAAGGCCTGTGGGCCTCTTGTTTTCAGGTGATGCAGGTATCACGAAAATTTAGAAACCGGTTTAAAACTCCTCAAATGCTCAATTGATGGAAAAGTTTTTAACATTTAAAATCTCGGGATAACCTGCATATCACCAAAAAAATATAAGATTTATTTCATTAATTTTATATTACAAACAACAAAACAATGTCCATTAGACTTTACTTGTTTTCAGGTCATGATCAAAAAAATCAACCTCAATTCTTAAAGGTGTTTTTAACCAATGAGAATCGGCGCTAGGTGATCACGTGAAATAAAATTAAATGCATAATTATTGTGAACTCTCCGAAATAAAATTTTTGATTGATTGGGAATGGGCAGGGGGTATGGGAACTGCTTTACTTTCATGCTAGCTCTTCATGAAAAATACAGTGTGACTGGTGTTAGAACATTGAGTTCACGCCTCATGTTTGTTTTTTTTTTTTCAAACCTGACATTCATCTTTATCCCCTGCTCTGCAAGAGTGTTTATCTTGTCTGTCGCACAATTTTAGCTCACCTGAACGCGAAGGTTCAAGTGAGCTTTCGAATTTGCCTGTTGTCCGTCGTCTGTCTGTCCGTTAATTTTCACATTTTCGACTTCTTCTCAGAACCACTGGGCCCAAATTTTAACCAAAACTTGGTACAAATCATCCTTAGGTTGAAGGGGATTCAAGGTTGGTTCCAAATGAAGGACTGGGTCCCCTTCAAAGGGGAGATAGTCACGTAAAAATGCGCAAAAATAGAGGTGGTGTCATTTAAAAATTTCTCAAGAACCACTGGACCAGAAAAACTGGAAATTTATATGAAAGCTTCCTGATATAGTGGAGATTCAATGTTGTTCAAATCATGACCCCCGGGGGTACGATGGGCCTCCAACAGGGGATCAAAGTTTTACATATGATTATATAGGGAAAATCCTTTAAAAATCTTCTCAAGAACCACTGGGCCAGAAGGTAAAATTTAATGAAAGCTTCTGATATAGAGGAGATTAGGTTGTTAAAATCCGATCTCTGGGGCACGATTGAGCCCCATAGGGCGGATCAAAGTTTTACATATGATTATATAATGGAAAATCTTCTAAAAAAGAACGACAGGGCCAGAAAGTGGAATTTAATTGAAAGCTCCCTGATATAGTGGAAGATTCAAGTTGTTCAAATCATGACCCCGCGAGGTACAATGGGGCCCAGTCAGGGAGCAAAGTTTTACAATATGATTAATGTAGGGAACATTCTCTTAAAATCTTCTTGAACCAGACGATGAGATATGTTACCTTAAGCTTCCTTATATGGACTAATTTAAGTTTGGTTTAGAGTAATGCCTCCCCCCCCCCTTCCGAGGGTTGGGTGGCGGCCACAATACGGGATTAAAGTTTGCTACTACTGCTCTTAGTTGAAGCAGTGCTCAGGTGAACGATGTGGTGGCCCATGGGCCTCTTGTTTTGAAACATAATCCACAGCAACTATATATACCAAAGGCATCTTATAATGCATGAAGCTTTATATAGGTATGGTGTATTATGGGATGCATTTTCAGATTCATGGGACATTTACTTCCTGTTTGCCAAGAACTTGGGAGTTTAGAGCGGGGGTATAAGTAAAGAGCATGGCTTATAAATCCCTTGTTAGCTCACCTGAACCGAAGGTTCAAGTGAGCTATTCTGATCACCTTTTGTAAGTCTGTTAATTTTCACATTTTTGACTTCTTCTTAAGAACCGCTGGGCCAAATTCAACTAACTAGGTACAAATCATCCTTGGGTGAAGGGGATTCAAGTTGTTCAAATGAAGGACCAGATCCCCAGCAAGGGAGATAATCACGAAAATGCAAAATAGGGTGGTATCATTTAAAAATCTCCAGAACCACTTGGCCAGAAAAGCTGAAATTTATATGAAAGCTTCCTGATACAGTGGAGATTCAATTTTATTCAAATCATGAACCCTAGGGGTTATGATCGGGCCACAATAGGGGATCAAAGTTTTACATATGATTATATATAAGAAAAATCTTTTAATTAAGAATATTCTTCTCAAGAACCATGTGGCCAGGAAAGCTGAAATTTATATGAAAGCTTCCTGATATAGTGGGGATTCAAGTTTGTTCAAATCATACCCCCAGGGGTAATTTGGGGCCACAATAAGGGATCAATATTTTGCATGCAAATATATAGGGAAATTGTTAAAAAATCTTCATTGAACCAGAAGAGCAGATATTTACCCGAAAGCTTCCTGATAAATTTGTTTAAGTTTGTTCAGATAAAGAAAGAAAATAAGGTTTTGTTGTTTTTTCCATGAATTGCTGTGAATTTACAAAGTTGTGAATTAAAGCATGACAGAGAGGTGCTATTAACAAAACGAAAATTACCTCTGAAATTTACTGTGTACCCAAAAGTGCAAAGTATTTAGTAACTTTCCTGTCTCGATACAATGAAAGATTTTATGCAGCTGTTCTAAACTTGTATTACTAATGGAGGATGGAAGATTATTGACCTTTAGAAAACAGGTCAAGGTCATGGTTTGAAATGTACAGTATGGGCCGGCTCCCAGTGTTTGTTTGACATGTACCAACTAGAAATCCCTGCAAAAGCTATATTTTTATAGTGATCACACTTACATGCAAATCTCTTGACTTGGTGGAGGGTCCTTGGGGTCATGACTCCAATGAAGTAATGTTTGTGCTCTTAAAAAATTATTAGGAGTATAATTTGTAGCATGCAAATTTTCAGTAATTTTAATTTGCTCCTTGGAGACTCATGGTATCAATAAAACCACTTCCATTTTTAGCATTTTAAACATTGTATTTAGTTTATTTGAATGTTTAGCTGGTGTTTTATTTGAATGTTTAGCTGATGTTTTCTGAGTGGTTATCCGATGTCCCGGAGAATTTTGAGACGGAGTGGTTCGCAGTTATCTGTCCAAATGGAAAACGTCAACTTGTAGTGGCGTGTGAGGTATAGTATATTGTTTTCATAATCATTATTCAGTTGTATTTTTATTTGCCAGATTAGAAAACAAAACTTATCAAGTAGATTTGATAACATCCATCCACCACCGATACGTCAGCATCTAAAATGTTTCATGTCTGCAGGGTCCATGGAGATTTTATTTTACTTTGCCAAACTCAGTTTCCTTTAGAATTAACAAACATTGTATATCATGCAAAGAGAAGCACAGCTTGGCTGATTTTCATTTGGTGTGTTTTGGGGAATTGTGTTTTGACTTGTAACGAGGTGAAATGCCTATTATGCCCCCCCCCCCCCCCCCCCCCTTTTGAGAAAGAGGGGGGCATATTGTTTTGCAACTGTCGGTTAGTATGTAGACCATGTGTAGTACACTCTTCACCCCTTTGCTTGATAGTTACCAAACTTGATGATTTTCAGGTCACATAGCTAAAGATCAAGGTCAAATCCCTTGTCTTAACTCCATGTGTTATCTGCTCCATATCTTTTGACCCCTTTTAACTCCATATGTTATCTGCTCAATATCTTTTGACCCCTTTGCTTAATAGCTACCAAATTTGGTACAGGGGTTGCCCATAGTAAATGGAAGGTCACATGGCCAAAGGTCAAGGTCAAACTGCTGGTGTTGTCTGTTCAATATTTTTTTTTTTTACCTCTAGTTACCAAACTTGATTCAGAGATTGCCCCTATAAACTAGATGATCCCTGTTAGTTTTCAGGTCATGGCCAAAGGTCAAGCTGTTTGGCCAAGGTCAAACTGCTAAAGATATGTGTATCTTATTTTCTACACAAGTACCTATAGCTAGGTCAATTTCTACCCCAGGGGGTCACATCGTTGGGTTTCAAGGTCAACACTATGAAATAACTTGCAGTCATTTCAAACTCTAAGCTAGATTGGCATCAAATCATTTACCCTTAGAAGTGATAAGTTTTGCTTTCTACAAAGTACATATTTTATAATTATAATACCTTGCACAGGAATAACCATTTTGGATTTTGCACCATGTGGGCGCATGTATGTCTCTGAAAAATGTTTTCATTATGTCTCCCCCCCCCCCCCCCCCCCCCCCCCACTTGGTGGGGAGACATGTTTTGGCCTGTCTGTGTGTCCGTCCGTCACAAAGTTTGTCAGCGCAGCTCCTCTGAAACTACTGATCCGAATTTAAGAAACTTGATATTGTAGCAAGGACATCATATGTAGTTGTGCATATTACCAGGAAATTTTGATCCTCTAATTTTTGTGGGAATTACGCCCATTTGAACTTAGAAATTTGCCTGATATTCTCTTCAATAACATTGTCAGCACAACTCCTCTGAAACTACTGATCTGAATTTTAAGAAACTTGACCTGGAGCAAGGACATCATATGTAGTTATGCATATTACCAGGAAATTTTGATCTTCTAATTTTTGTGGGAATTATGCCCATTTGAACTTAGAAATTTGTCAAAAATCCTCAACACAACTCCTTTGAAACTACTCAACTGACAGCACAGGGGCAAAAATAAACTTTAATTACTTATATGCTATCATCACAAGCCTCAACTGAGATGGGATCTTTCTTCCTCTTTTAAAAGCCGTGGCTTGTGATGATGTTACTGTGCATGTTTTCACTGTACATGTACATTATCACCAGGGAGAAACAATAAGCCAGTCTAAGAATGGAGTGTTGGTGAGATGCTTCCGATCTCTTCTTCCCGGTGGCTTTCCTTACGAATCAGCGCACAAAGGTATGATACTCAACTGTTTCATGCATGGTGTTTTATTAAAGTGTTCTAAACAAGTAAATTGTCAGATTTTAAAAAAAAGATCTCTTCTGTGTTTATCACTCATAGTATACAGCGCTTAGGTGCAAGTTAAGTTCATTCAGTTGTGTACAACTAGTGAAACTAAATACAATATGTACTACGGTAACTTCACAATTTGAAGTTGGCGTGCAGTATTTAAATGCTTGCTGTTACAGTATGAGCTGCCATTGTGTCTTTTTTCTTAGATTTGTGCATAGTGGATACAATCTTCAACAAACAGACAGAGACGTACTACATCATGGACTGCATGGCCTGGAATTCACAGCATCTGACACAGTGTGAGGTACTGAGGTGACA
>CAJDSM010001052.1:0-15480 GCA_903981925.1 Ostrea lurida | reverse complement strand
CGGTTGTTGTTGTTGAGAGAGGATACACAAAGTTTATTTTTATGTTGGTTTGAGGCCACAGGTATGACTTAAATCCATTTTTCTACAGCCGCAAAAAAATAAATATTATGGCAGCCTATTATATCTTTAAATTAATTTCAAATAAATAATTTGAATTCATCATCAGAACCCAAGGTACTTTCTCAAATACCCTTTTTAATTAAACCGCCCCTTAATTTTACCTGTATAGTGATTAACGGGTGTACGCCGCCTGCCATAAAACAATTAGATAGGCCTACACAATGGAATGTCACCTATATACACAGACCCAAGTCGGATGATTTGACATCACGAATGCATTGAAGAGTGCGACGATGAATTCCACAGCATCCTACCATTCCGTGTTTTCCAAGCGATGTATTTTCTCCATTTGATTCATCAGAATCCATTGCTGCTGGCTCAAATCTGTACGGGACATTATCCCATGCGTCCCCGGTAGGAAAATCTTCAAAGGAAGACGCTTCAAACGACATGTGTGGAGGTCAATTTCGTCTGAGGAAACGGAGATATCGCTCGCACTCGCCATAACAGCTGTTTTGTGACGTCACAGGTCATTACGGCTAAATATAGTAAAACCGGAAGTTAAGTTGATTGGTTTTGGGCAGGTTTGAAAATAGCCAACATTGACGGGAAATATCTCGGTATTTAACGCACGCACGATTATATTTTTTTACCCTTATATTTTCAAAGGTATTCTTCAACCAATTTACCATTATTATACCCATGACTTCCGGGGCACTTTAAATACGTTAAAACTACGAACAAATCGAAATTCAACTGTTGATCCGTACTGTTTTTCTACTTTCACATGTTGTGACGTCACAGCGATTTGGCGCTTAAACCCGACCATTTCAAGACGTTCAGGTGTGATTTGGAGTTTTTCGCTAATATGTCAGTTAATTCAGTCAGTATCTTCGTCAAATTTTCAGGACATTATTTATTTGAGTAGATGTTTATTCTACCAAAAAATCGCATTTCATTGCATAGACCCTTTAAATGCAATTATGAGACTCTGTATGGGCTACATAATACTCAGATGACTGTTAAGGACCATGGGCCTCTTGTCAAATTTGCAAAGTTTAGTCCATTTAAATGTCTAAAATTTCCCACATTTAGTTATAAGTTTCATAAATTTAGCCCCAAAATTTGTTGATTTTGTCCCTAAAATTAGCCCTAATTCTCTATCAACAAGTACTGGACAGCCTGGCCAATACCTGCATTCAAGTGAGCACAATTTTCTCAATGTAATGTAATGTGATATTTTTATTCAATTTAGCGAAACTGGTGCCTATTGGATATGGTATCAGGAAACTCCAGATCAGTTGTGTCATAGAAGATGATAAAATCTCCACCGATTTCCTGGAGGAAGAAATAACAGGAATTGAAGATTTAGTAAGACTTGCTGGAGATATTGTGGATTCATTATTATGTTCCCCAAACAAAGTTTGGGAACATATTGTTTTTACTCTGTTTCTTATTATTCTTCTTCTTCTTCTTCTTCTTCTTCTTATTCTCGGGTACTTTTTGTCCCCGAAGTGTTCTCAGAAACCTGTACATGGGATCGATATGAAACCTTTTTAGGATGATATGTATATCATCTGAAGGTTTCGGAACGATAGTCATTTTTCTGAAAATGCATGCACGTGCATTGCATTTTTGGCTTCCTAACTTCGGAATCAGTCTAACTTTTTTTATTCTTCAATGAAATCATTTGATTATTCACAAGGTAGGTAGAACTTGAGACCCTTAATTGATTGGTATGATCAAAATTTCGAATTGGCACGTGCGTGCACGTGTGCTGCATTTTGATTGGATAATACAAAATTGCCTGTAACTTTGTCATAAATAAAGATAATAAAATGATATTCACAGCATAGGTAGACAGTTAAAGTTCTACACAGTGATGTAATAAAAATTGCAAACGCGCATGCGCATGCACGTGCATCGTCTTTTAAAGGTCCAATTCTTCGATTGACCATAACGTTTTTGTTTCTTGTTGAAATCATTTGAAATTGATATTGTGAGTACATCTTGATGGTCTTAATAGAGGGTTATAGTCAAAATTCCATTTCAGCACGTGCATGCGCGTGTGCTGAATTCTGATTGGACGATTTGAAATTGCCGTAACTTTCTTAAAAATGATCCAAACAATATCAAATTAATACTGGTAGTATATCATTGAAACGTCTTTGAATGGTATCAAAAGTAATACTCTATCGTACTCACGTGCGCGTCGTGTGTGCACGTGCATTACTTTTTCGTCTTTTCTCAGATACTAAAATGGCCATAACTTTATCGAATTAAAGACTGAAATCAATTCAAATTTTTTACTGTAGGTTTATGACATGAGTGCCTAAAGAATGGTGTCAAGAAAAATTATCTTTATCAAATTCGCGTGCACGTGAATGCGCGTGCATTGTAATTTCTGATGTCTAAATTGTATTACTACTCTAGGAGATCTTTTCATTTGAATGAATAGTTTTGAAATGTATATTTCAGATATGTATTGGGACTCTTTGTTAATTGGTGATGTCAAAATCATTATCCCGCACATGCTCGCACATGAGCGCATGCGTGTATATGCACGTGCAATTTTCATATACATATTTCGGGCTCTCTGTTCCATGTCTTTTACTGAACGTTAGAAAGTGGTGTCTCATGTACAGATTGGTATGGTAAAAATCGCTTGCATTAAAACAAAATGACACCACTTGCTGAATGGGGAATGTTTGGGAACTCGTAACGGTCCCCGTTACAATTAGTACTAGTTTTTTATGGGGGTCAATGTTTTGGGTACCCAGTCCACACTAATTGGTTGATTGACACTTGCAGGAAAAATGGATTTAAAACTGATGTCATCATGCAGTGAAAGGCACTTAATTTCCATTATAATGGAGTGTAATCCGATTATAATCGTGACTGCACTCTTACGATGTGACACACATATGATATATTATAACTACAATAACTTGATCCAAAGAGTCGGATCACGTCGAGTTGACAGTTGTGCATCATCAGATCAGATGCAAGGCATCGAGTTTGATCTGATGATCTGCGCCTTTCAACGAGACATGATTAGACTCTTCAGATCAAGTTACTGTAGTAATGATAAATTTATTATATACCGGTACCCCTTTATCTATTTTAGTAAATTGAGGTTTACAAGATAAATGTATTCCAAATATATAAAAGACATAAATATGCTGTGAAATTATACAGATTTATTTCTGATATAGGTGATATTTTCAATAGAAAACGTTGGTTGATGCATTGTGACGTCATCAGTTTCAAAGAGTGGTGATACGGATTCAGAAAACCACAGAGTGGTGATGCGGAAAGTCGGATCGCACTTTGTGAATCTTACATTCTCGTGACATGAATTATTGATGGGTATAACTGCTTGTTATCTCATCGCTAGAGGGGATATAGTAATGGCTGTCCTTGTATGACTATGGGAGTTGAACCCTGAGCTTGTAGGCCTTGTCACATGTAGCTTTGCTATTAAGAAAAGAACTTTGGATTGATTTTGGAGTAAAAAAAGTCATGGTCTCTTCCTAGAAAAAGCTTGTAAACACTTATTTGCAGAGCTCTGATATTTACAGTGTACATTATTATGATGATTATAGTCATTAGTTTTTTCTGCACTAAACAACTCAGTTATTAGAGAGGTTGAGATTTCAAACGTGTACGGGTGAGTCTACGTATACGTGTACAGTACTTGCAAGTACACATACCCGTCTTTTGTATTTGTCTGTTGAGATTTTCATGACGTGTAAAATAAATCTACGGATTCCAACTTTTCAGTCTTGTAACGTTAGTTTGACTTCAGTTAATGGATAAAGCATGTTCAAACTGCGTGTAAATGAAAATAGAAATCCTATATAATATTTAAAAGTCACATTTTTATGCTACTACATGTATCAGCTAGTATTTATCGTATAAGCTACAAGTTTGTTATTACGAGTAGATGCCGCTCTACAAGTTATGACAACGTGTAGAAACCTTGTTATTACCAAAAGTGATGACGTAATACGCGAGTAAATTCGGTGATTTCCCTAATACATGTACCCGTACACGTTTGAAATCTCAACCTCTCTATTGTCTTTGTATAAATCATAAAATCCATAAATATTGATTCCACTTAAGGTGTCAAACTACTCGAAAATGGATGAAAATTCACTGTAGAGAGGACATTTTTTAATGATCAAATTTTGTTACCATGGCAACCAATTTTCATAAATAATGTCTTTATTTATTGAAAATAGACACAACAAAGAATTTATATGTCCATGATCACATGTGCTGCTTGCCTGAAAATTGGTCGAGATTGCCTGAAGCTCCTGCCATCCTGAGAGGAAATATTCTGCAAAAATGATGAAAATCTACCAATTTTGACCCCCATCTCCCTCAAAAAAAAAATTTCCCCATTATAATGACCTATGTCAAGTTCATGCAAAAATCCTAACCTTTCCAACAAGGCCAAATTGGTCAGGTTCCTTGATTCTATCTCAAGATATTGCATCCAATATGAAACATGCTATTTTCGACTTACCGTTTAAAGTGAAAGTAGAATTACCCACCAAGAAGTCAAACTGTTGCAGTTCCAAATTCCACAAAAAGGCATTTTGTTAATGCAGAATGGCCCCCTTGATGTAATTTATACTGAATTCACTACATTGAAACTATTTAGTTCTGTAATACACTTTTTGCATTATCCACAATTTTAACCCTGGTAACTTTAGCTTCGTATTGACAATGGGAGGGGTATATCGAGACCTAAACAATGATTATTCCACAGTATTATGATACCATGGATACCATGGAAATTGACTTTCACTAGCATACTCATTTTTTATGCATCCTTTGTAAAAGATTGAAATATTGTCGGGCAGTTAGTTTGTCAGTCTTTAGACCGAATGTTGTCCGTTGATATTTTGAGAAGCCTCGGTTTGACAAACATTGTATTTAGTATACTGGTATTCTTTAAAGAGTTAGATGATCCTGTTGGTTAAGCTACTCTGGACATCAGAAAATCTGTTGAAGAACCCTTTGCTTGGTAGACTTGAAACTTGATAACCTGGTGTACATGGCCACTGGGTTTTCAGGTCAAAAGTCATGGGTTAAATTATTACACATGTAAGGAAACATCCATTGGTCTGCTCAGTATTTTGAGAACACTTCATAGACTTGGTATATACTAAGGAGTATATATAATATATATGATCAATGATTTTGAGATTTTAACACATAAAATGGTCAATATTTTGAGAACCTTTTGGTGGTTAAACTGTATATACTCGTAACCCCTAAGGAGTAAATGATCCCCAAATGATACTGAGTTCAAGGGTCAAACTACTTTGGGCATCTTTAAGATCTAAACATCAAACTTCGTATTCTGGTATTGCCAATTTTTCACTGTCATTATACAGTGGTCTCCATTTATAATGAATCCAATACAGTAAGATCCACATACATAGAAGGAAATGATTTTAGGTTATGAGGAATTTTCTTGATTAAAATGACTGTTAGAAGAAATTGCTGATTGAACTAAATTCCATTGTATCTAAAAATTCACCCCCCAAAAAACGGTTCCCTCTGCCATTAAAGATAATTTATTCATTTTGCAAATTTATTCATGTTGCACTAGGCTATCATAATGAATCAAGTGACTGGGAAAAAATTTAATAAAGCTAAAAACAGTGTATGAAATATCTATATTTTGCATTAGGTTTCAGATGTTGTAATTCATTCCTGGTAATATGTTACCTCTTTTCTTCTTGCAGGTACAGAGTATGGATATAGCAGCTTTCAACAAGATATAGAAACTTTTCTACACAATAAATATTTCCTCAGCAGCTGTGTTTGGTGTCCAGTTGTTCTTTTTATACCCCCCGCAAACGAAGTTGCCAAAACGAAGTTGGGGGGGTATATTGGAATCAGCATGTCCGTCGTCTGTCTGTCCGTCTGTCTGTAGACATGATTATTTTGTCCGGGCATGTTCTAGAAACCAATGCACGGAATTTTCTGAAAATTTGTATACACATACTCACATATGAAGAGTGTGCACCTGGTATTTTCATTTTGATTGGACAATTTTTCTTCGATTTACAGGCTTTTTTCCATATATGGACTTAGACATTTTGTCCGGGCATGTTCTAAAAAACCGTTGCACGGATTTTTCTGAAAATTTTGTATACACATTACTCACCATATGAAGATGTGCACCTGGTATTTTCATTTTAATTGGACGATTTTTCTTCGATTTGACAGGCGTTTTCCATATATGGACTTAGACATTTTGTCCGGGCATGTTCTAAAAAAACCAGTGCATGGATTTTCTCTGAAAATTTGTACATTCATTAATTACTATATGAAGATGTGCACCTGTGTATTTTCATATTGATTGGACAATTTTTCTCCAATTTATAGGCTTTTTCCACTTATGGACTTAGTTATATTTCCAATTACGTAAATAATTTCTTAAAGATTTCATGAAGAGATTTGATATAAATCTTGTAAATGCATTGTTTTTGACTGAGCTTATGCATTTACGCATTTTTATTTTGAATTAGAATATATAAAGTATAAGAAATAAGGGGGGGGGGGGTCTCTTTGGAGGTAATTTCAAAAAACAAATTAAACATGCATTTTTCAAGTGAAATACCTTTTATGTACCTTATTTTTATTGAATGTACATTACATGCATACATATATCAATAAATATTTCCATTTTCTGTCGATAGGGGAGTGGGGTGGGGATCAAGAACGAAAATGCTGATAAACAATGAATACTTTTGAAAATTCTTATAATGTATTCATTTGGTATATAATGTTTCATTGAGTATTACCAGTAATGTTTTAGTATTTAATTGATTCACAAATTTTTTTAAAGGAAACATTTTCAATTAAAACTAGATGACCAATAGACATCTTCATTTCTGGTTTAATCTGAGGAAGTCTGGGTTATTTCCATTAAATAAATTGTGTGCCCCGCGGGGGAAAGGACAGTTCTAGTTGGTTGTTATCGAAGCACGGTGACATACGCTATATGCTTCACAAGATCTTTGAGTTGTACTGTAAACGTAGTATATTTTGCTATAATTATTTTTAGCATCTTTGGCAGAAGAGACCTGCTAAATCAATACACTGCCAAATGTTTGTTATAGGTCAACTTGTGCATTGTTGCACAAAATGTTATATTCACGCTATTAAAATGGAAAAATAAAATTGGAAAATTGTTAGCTCATCAGGTGTTTATGTCCCTATTGGGAGAACATTAATTTTAATGGGATGGGGGGTATCATCTTTGAGAATAGGGTTTTCTTGGACGAGATTACAAAGTCAAGTAAAAAAATTTAATAGTAGAAAAGTACGATATCATAAATTTGAGGAAAATTAGGAAGTTACGTGAGGTGGGATACAATATGACTTTCATTGATGAAACTTGGGTCGATAGGGGATACATGGCCAAGTTTTGCTGGCGAAGAGAGGAGGGAGGTCACAATTCCCACAAGTAGAAGTGTAGTCCACGGAGGAGGGCCAAAGGATTTCAACTTGGGGCATTATTAATTTACAAAGCGAAATCAGTGAGTGGGGACTCCATAACGATGTGAATCTGAAAACTTCAGAAAGTGGCTCATTGAAAAAATTATTAGGTGATCTTAACAAGAAAAAAAGCGTCATAATTAAGGATAATGCTTCTTATTATTCCATTCAGTAAGACAAGTCTATCATCAAGTACAAAAAAGGCCGATATTCAGCAGTGGCTAAGAGAGATGATGAAAAATTTTAAAACCCTTTTGCTGCCACGGCGAAGTTGAGAGTGCTAGTGTTACATTAACTGCCGACGTCAACATTAACTATGATGTTTTCAAAACAAACGACATCATTGCATATGTAGTAAATTTGGGTCTGTTAAAATTGGTCTGGGGGCGGATTGTCCGGGGTACCACGCCCTTTTACCGGAAGTAAGCAACCCCGAATCTGTCTCGTATATATATACCTCGTGCTCTGGTAGAGAATAGACGTGTTTTCTGTCTTTGGGGAATCCGATGTAATTTTGGGTGCTTTTCTTAATATACTTGTTTTTAGACAAGAAAGGACTTGTCACTAATAGTTTCTAGTGTTTATTCGGGGGGTAGAATCACTTTATTGGCGACGAGTTTATGGGATTTAGTCCACCTGTGCCGCGGATCATAGCGGGGGCCGCGTGGTCGCAGTTGGGAGCCATATTGGAAATGTGATTTATTTCATTTGGCTTTATTATGGTTATGTCGTAGATCATTTGTGATCAAATGTGCCTGGTAAGCTCTGGTATTTAGTTGGGCAGGAATTGATTTCCCATGGCATGGTATTCTGGTCGAGGTAGTCCCAGGTGCTATGGTGACGGGGGGGCATCCCGAGGGGTAAGGCAGTCGAGCAGGGAAGCTTGGCGGGTACAGAGGTAGGGGATGCGTGGTCGCCGGATGGCAGGGTTATCCCGAGGGATGACGGCACGTGGGGCGTGTCGGATATCCGAGAATGGAATGCGGGGCCACGGGGATATTGGACTTTACCAGAATGAACAGTTTAGGGAACTTCAGCAGTTTCTGGCCAGGGTTTCAATCAACGGGGGCATTGGTGGCTGATCAATTAGACCATAGGTACCATCAAGTGACCCTTATAGAAAATAGTGAAGCTCAATTGTACGGGTTAGAGGCCCTTGATCAGCTCGATCAGCTGTACCGTACGTTCAATCAGCTGGCCCATCTACAAACTCGGGAAGCACGGTTGTATGTGTTCGAGGTTCTATCTAACCATTTAGAACGGATTGGCTACTTCCTTCATCAGCTGATGCTATGGAAGCCCAGATGGGTGAGGTTTATTAGAATGGTTTAAACAGCTTGGCCATTAGTCGATCAGGCAATGCTAAAGAAGGCACAGGTGGGTGATGGGAGTTCTGTTTGGGGATACAGGAGATCATTTCCTACGTTAGCCTGGCATATTGGGGTGAGGGGGAACTTATTGGTAGTGATATCCAGGACCAATCCCAGCCCTCCCAGCATATGCCTGTCGCACGTGCGGAAGTTCCTCCGGAGACCCAAGTCACCAGTACGCTTTCCAGGGGCAGGCAGTTGATAAGTCTCAGTTGCTAGGGTCTCAGTTAGTGAAGTAGATATGGGCAATGCAGACATTATGCAGGTTTGTTTTGATCGCTCGCCGTCAGACAGGTGACGGAATTTATGACAGGTCTAGATCGAGTCTCCATTGGTTAGGCATGTCAGTATAGGGGGCTGTAGGTCTGATGGTAGAGACAGTCAGCCATATCAGCTGCTTCATATTCAAGGGCTGGAGTTCAAATTAGGTCGGGGCAAGTGCTCGTAAACCCTTGGGGGCTTCAGTGCAGCAGGGTCAGTAGGTAACGATGGGTGTCACGAGTTGCCTAATCAGTGCATTTCTGTTGATCTATCTTCAGGGGCTGGAATTCAAACTAGGTCGGGGCAAGTGCTCCGTAAACCCTTAAGTGGCTCCAGTGCTGCAGTATCAGGTGTTGACAGTGTGTGTCTTGGGGTTGAGACGCCAATGAAACAGAGTGGTAATGTGTAAGGGTAGGCAGTGAAGGTTTGTGGTCGACAGGTTTAGGTGTTAAGTTGGCCGGAAGTGATTAGTGGTCGGGAACACGGGGTCGGCACAGACCGCGATGCTACCGGGGACAGATGAGAAGTTGTGTGGTAGGCTAGGGGCACTGAGGCTGGTGTTGGTCATCAGGGTGGTTGGCTAGTGAACACAGCAGATAGTGTTAGCTGCTAAATGGTACGACTTCTCGGGGTAACTCTGGGCAATTTTTGAATGGTGATCTGGACACAACTGTTGAAGCACGCAGTACTCTGGATATTGATCCTTCCACCTTGTTTGAGGATTTGGATGTAGGTATGGTGGGTGCTAGTGGCAGTGAGCAGTCGGTACCAGTTGGCGGCAGTTTGTTTACTGAGGTTGAGGATCTGGCATGGTATCAGGTTGTCGGTTGGGCATGGTCTGACGCTCTGGACGGTGTGATAGGTATCGCACGTATCCCTGCTGAACATGACATGGAGGTTGGTCAATTCTCGGATGCTGAGGACGAGATTGGAGATGAGGTTGCACTCCAGTGTTGTGTTGGGGAGTCTGGGTTATTCCAGGCGGAGGTCGGTTTTTGCATGGAGGCTTGTGATGAGGTATGTGTGGACATTCCATGCGAGTGAGAGTACGCAGCTTCAGTGGAGACTGTTGCTGATGAGCATGGTCTGATTTTCACAGATGCTCCAGCCGTTGTTGAGGCGGTGACGTTTCTTTGCTGAGGAGCCTGTCCCTAAGGCACCTGACAAATGTACTCGTCTGTGGTTCGACGATGGTTATTTGGGTATGGATGAGGCGGTGGCTTATCTGTTTGCGACAGAGCCTGTTCAAAGGCACCTGACAAGTATGCTTTGTGCTGATCAGATGTGACGTTGACTGAACGTGGTCCGCGGCTGCGGGGGTTTGTTCGTCTGATTTGTTCTGGTGGGAATCGAGTGTTCCCTCTCTGGCCGAGAGAGTCCCACCCGACAAAGATCTCGTGTATGAACAGGATGGCTTTGTTGCTAGTGGTTACACGAGTTCCCATTGGTCGTGGAGGGTTGGCTTTACAGTCCAGGTTAGGGGGCCAGTGAACCAGGGACAACCTAGGTTCGGTCATCGCAAGGAAGTGCGGAAGAGAAATTTAATGAGTTGTGCGAGGGAGTGTAAACTCCGCCATACTCAAGAGGCCCAAAGTGCGGGTGGGGTAACCCTGCTATCTAGTAACCCAGCTGCTTGGCAAGCGGGTTAGTTCCTTGCTGGAACTTGTGATCCCATGTGATTGTTTTGTTCCATTGATGATAATTGTATATGATGGAAGTAATTTGATTTTGTATTGTTTTGTAACACTGGTAGGACAGACTTGGGGGGTCAATGATAAGCTAAAGTAAGTTTGTTTTAGTTCCTGTAGGGAAGGGTTTTCGGAATTGGGACATTCCTCCTAAATGGGGGGGGATGTAGTGAATTTGGGTCTGTTAAAATTGGTCTGGGGGCGGATTGTCCGGGCTACCGCCCTTTACCGGAAGTAAGCAACCCCAAAATCTGTACTTATACCTCGTGCTCTGGTAGAGAACGGACGTGTTTCTGTCTCTGGGGAATATAATATAATTTTGGGTGTTTTTCTTATTATATACTTGTTTTAGACAAGAAAGGACTTGTCACGAATAGTTTCTAGTGTTTATTTTGGGGGGAAAAATCACTTTACTACTAACAAATCGTAGAAAAATCGCAATAAAATGTAGACCTCGTGCCGTGATCCTCAGATTGCTTTGGTTTTTCTTTTTTTTTCATTTACGACAGTCATATAATCTTGTCAAACACAATGATTTTCTTGGGACATATAATTACATTATGGTGGTCATAAAATTTAGTTTTCCAGTATGGCTGCAATTGAGAATATCTTTGTAGTTTTTCGGCGATCAGTTTTCCAACAGTCTGTTGGAATACCAATGTGCACGAATTATGTTCCTTGTTTAGCTGACCTGTTTTTTATATTCTTATGAGGCAGATTTCATTTAAAAGCTTCTACATGAGAAAAATAAATCTCTAGCGGTGGCCTTTAATTCGATATTTCGATATGCTGATGACGTTTAATCTATTAATAATAATGATTTTCATTCATATGCCTATTCAATATATTCCGACACACCTTGAAGGTGATCAATCGGGGAGGTCGTTAGGATGAGACCACAAAAAACCGAGTTCCTGCTCAAAGGCCATAAGCGCCGACCACAGGCCTAAATTTGCATCCCTTCACCGGCAATGATGACAATGGATAAAAAGGAATATCAAATCCCGCATTATAACGTTAATTCAAAAATGCGTACTATATATCCTTCTTTGTCCAAGTAAACCAGAAGAGGTAAGAATTAGATAAGTTACACGAGGAATATGCTTTCCTTCCAGTTTTATAAAGCTTGTAAACCCGTCTTTGGCACTACATGTTCACTTTTAAAAAGTTTCACTTTCATGTTTCGAATTTCCAACATTTCAGTTTGAGCATCACTGAAGAACATAATTTGTCGAAATGCGCATCTGGTGCATCAAAATTGTACCGTATATTATTTTATATTATGACCCCTGGGTCGAGGCCTCTGCTGTGGACTGTTAGTCCCGAGGGTCTCTACACCCAGTTGTTTATGTACTATGTTACTAGCTTGAAATACGCGATATTGTATTTAATTGCAATAGTAAAATTAGAAATTCATATCAAAATTAAGGATTATCTCCTCAGGCAAGCTCTGATCCTTCGAAGTATTTGGCTCCAGTCTTTGCACTACATTGTTCACTTTTAAAAAGTTTCACTTTCATGTTTCGAATTTGCAAACTTTCAGTTTGAGCATCACTGAAGAGACATAAATTGTCGAAATGCGCATCTGGTGCATCAAAATTGGTACCGATATATTATTTATATTTAGTAAGTTTCATTATTTATAACTGTATTTTTAAAAGAAAAGCTGCATTAAGGCCAAATTTGGTAACCCTACTTATACGGCAAACCCTTTACAAATGCAATTCTTCAAATGTATGCTTCATTATTTTCAAGCACATGCCGTCTGGCACGTTTCATACAAAATGAGACCGTTCTGTAGACACTATATTGACTAGGGAAGTCCATTTAACCATCAAGATACAGGACTCATAGCAGGTGTGACCAGTGGACGGTTTGTTTTACCATGTATCATAGCAGCAGTGAATTTCATTTGATCCTAGGCTGTGGACACAGATACCCCTAGGCGTGGCATAAACCATGACACGACACATCACTTGCATAAAAGTCACAGCTTAACATCAATTTCATTGAGCAAATTCATGATTCGTCTTAGCGATTCGTCTGAGGGCCTCTTGTTTGTAAATTAAGATCTAGTTCTTACGCAAGTACGTCTTTTTCCTTCGGGCTGTCTATGTCAGCAAATCAAATAGTTTCCTTACTGTCTGTTCAACGTTATAAAAACACTTTGCTTTAACTCTTACATCCTTCAACTTTACAGATATGGAACACGTTTTTTACACTCGCATTCTCTATGTTTCTGATTTTCAATTTCCCCTTAGATTTTGCCTTTTGTTCTCTAGCCGGTTCATTTGGTTCCAATAAGTGTATTAATTGCCCAATGGCTCATCCATATCAAAACTACACTCACATGCGTCCATTATTATTGAGCAACCTTCCTTATTCTCTTCTAAGCGAGAAATGAAGATCTTACGTTTCTCTTTGCACATACATTATAATTAGGGGCGGCTCAGATAAATGTGATTTACATAAGGACGAAGGCGGGTTAATTTTTTTAATTGTGCTAGGCTACTTACAAACAATTTGTTGGTGCAGGGGTTTCAATAAAAAATTATGAAAATTTAAAATTCATTCTCAGATGCATGTATATCGGACAAAGAATCATATATATGCAGCAAACTTAATGCAAGCTAGCATTCATGTAACCGTTTCGAGGACTTTAGACAACCTTGGACGTATGTTAATTCATTATCATGCACAATCAATACATGCACTTAAATACAAAATGAAAATAGCTTGGTTGGATAGTACTTGTCGAAAACAAAGGGGTAGCAACAAATCTGGTGTTGGTAAAACGCAGTGCGGAAAATATTTTGATTATGGTATATTCTGACAGTAATTTTGCTCTTACCAGAGTGGCATGATCTATGTAAAAATTAAGTACATATTTTGTCCATATCAATAAGATTATTGTTTTAATTGTTTAGCGAGCTGTGTATGATATTTGATGAATTATTATTATATGGATATCGATAAAAGTGTTCTATCCTTTTTATAATTCCTGTGCATATTTAGCTAGGGACATGATGCCCATGCATAGTGAATTTGCAAACGTATTTAGAACTGTTGAACACGGTTTTTTTTTAAATCTAAAGTATACATGTATACATACTTGAAATATGATATATAGATCAGTTTCTGAAAGTCTGAACTTTCTATTGTGAACATCAACTGACATTTACTGAAATCCATAGTAAATCTAATGTTGTCTTTTGCAATGTGATATTTCATCTATGCAGTTTACAAAAGACATGCGGTAATTATAACCAGGAACTGCCATGTTTGTCGCGAGCATTTTCTACTAGATTTGATGACGGGTAATCCCGTGTACTTTATTTCGACTAAAGGGTCACGGTGGGTGTGACCGGTCAGCAGAGGATGCTTACTCCTCCATGGCACCTCAACTGCCTTTGCTTTTGTCGGAGGTCCGTGTTTCCCTGCCCTTCAATTGATTTTGTAAATGTATTTTTGGATTATGATTACGTTTAACACCATGTTAACTTCGTATATTTATATTGCTAAGATGTTGATGATGAGTTAAAACGATCGAATTAAACAATGGACCGAAACTCTATATATGGTGAAACTTGCTCATAATTTATCCCATGTGATAAATGAATAAATAACAATATAAACTGTAACTGACGGTAGATAATTTAAAAAAATAGAAGAGCAAATAGAGAAACATTTGTGATTGAGGAAATATAATTTTATTGAATCAGAGTGGATTTGCAGCAATATACGGCAAATATTGTCGATTAATGAATTGTTGTCATCCTGTCTGTAATTTATGCTCTAAATCTCCCAAGCATCGACCCCAGAGGTCACAGGTTCAGAATAATGCGCAAAAGAAACCCGACATATTTACGTTTCAAACTGATATACTAATTTCAAAGAAAATTCATAATCAAGTATTTATCTATCAATTTTAATATATCCCAGTGAACTAGATAAATGTATAAAGGACACCACAAAATCTTCCATGCCTGCTTCGTATTTGAATACTTTATTGAACACAGACATTAATGGCAAACTATCAAATAAAATTTATGACTAGTTAATGGGGCGATATCAGTTTCTCCATCGACAACTTTCCTTATTGTGTGATCACCTGCATATGGTGTTTTATGTCTCTTAACTTATTCGATATGCAAGAGCTTGTTCTGCGTATGATCAGTTTTTGATTAGAGGCGAGCTGCTTTTAAACAAGATGTTGTTGCAGGGATTTCAACAGTCACGTTTAAAGACAGCATATTTCACAAATTTTATGGTCGTTATATAAGGATCTAGTTAGCTAGTATGTCCTTCCATTATATAAAAATGCTTTCTGATTTGTTAAGTTCGTCAGGGGAATGTTACTCCTCCTAGACACCTGATTTCACCTCTGGTGTATCCAGGGGTCCATTTGTGCCCAATTCCGTGATCTGTATTCTGTTTGGGACTTGCGAGATTGATCACTCTTTGTTACCTTTGTCTTCTCTTACTGTGCAGTACTGTATGCAGTGTCAGATTAAGAGGTGGAAACCCTATCAGTTTGTGACCAAATATTATTTAAGGGCATACGCAATGTACATTTC
>CAJDSM010001051.1:0-19763 GCA_903981925.1 Ostrea lurida | reverse complement strand
TATCTTAACAGCAATACACATTATCTTAACAAATATTTTATTCTAATTAACAAGGTGATTCTTTCATTTGTTGGTATACAGATCTGTTAACCTCATTTTGGGCTGCAAAAAATAACATAAATCATCAGTTTTCTCAACTTCTTTTTGTTGTGGTTGCAGATGATGTGATATTTGGTACATTGTTGCAATGAATTCTACAAAACTGCATTTTATTCCTAAATAAAGTAAATTTGAAGGTTTTAAATTCTAAGATGTTGTGAATATCAAGTTACAGATCAAGTTCAAATTTGGTTGTAGCCCATGATTTTTCACTAAGTTATTGCCCTTGAACTTAGAAAAAAATAGCATGAATTTCCCCTTTGCAGCAACATACATAATGAACTTCAAATATTGTTGCCGTCCAATAATTTTTGCAATCAGTAGATGATACATGTATATTAATTGCCATGCAATACTCTCCGAATGCTTGTTTTTTACTGCTAGAAAAAAAGGGGGGGGGGGGGGAACACCTTAGACTGTGTCATTCCAGCTCACCCATCAAAAATTTAATATTTTCTATTTTAAAAAAAATATGAAATTTTTTTCATTGGAAATGTTGGACTCTGAGTTTGAATGAATTTTTTTTTGTTTTATGCTCTTTACTGCAGGTGTACTTAAGCAGGTTTTGTGTGAGCACTATACTTTTTAGTTTCCTCTTAAAGTTTTCATTGTTTATTTTGATACGCCATATTCTGCATTATCATCACTCATATACAATCAAACCTCGTTATCTCGAACTCAATGGGACCAAGAAAAAAGTTCGAGATATCCGTGAATTCGAGATATCGAGGGTAAAACTACTAAAAAAAATAGGTGGTTGGGACCTCCAAATCAGTTCAACATAACCATGGTATTCGAGATATCAGAGTTCGAGATATCAGAGTTCAACTGTATTACTGAATTTTAAGTTTGATCAAAAATTTTTGTAGAGCTAAAAAAAACAAAGCCGTACATTGCTGGATAAAAATGACAAATTAGATGTACTATTTTGTAGAGGGCAGGTACCATCGGAAGCTGAGGCCAATTTCTTGAAGAAAGCTGCCACACTAGATACATATGGAGTAGACCCGCATCAGGTCAAGGTCAGTACTGGCTTGTTTATGATGTCAATGTTATCCATACACTTCCTCTTCTGGTAGAATATTGTTTTATCATCATTTTTTCCTCTCAGGATCAGAAAGGTGTTTCTTTATACCTTGGTGTCACTCATCAGGGAATCATGACGTTTCACGGAAGTCGTCGCACTCAGCTGTACAAGTGGTAAAGCAGACGTTTCATTTCAAATGTGCAAAGTTTGACTGAATTTCGTATGTGCAAAGTTTGACTGAATTTCGTATGTGCAAAGTTTGACTGAATTTTGTAACTTTGTGAACACTTAGCTTCGATCTTGCTTAATCATACTGCCATGTAATGCAAAATTGTGAGAAAAATAAAACATTTTAATAAAAAATCAAAGTGTCGTCCACTAAAATCAAAGTGAAGTATTCATAATACAAAAAAAAAATGTATTTAAATAAATGAAGTAGAAATTCATTAATAATTGATGTAGCACAGAATTTAGATTAAATATGTAGTTTTGCGGCACATAGAGTAATTAAATTGCAAATACTGTTTTAAAAGCTGAAAACTTTTCAGGAACCAAATAAAGAAGACACCTACATACGATGGAAAGACTTTGATCTTGCACGTCAGTGTTGCAGAGGTTAGTACCAAATAATTTGTTACTAATTTAAGAGCAGATAGGAAAGTCTTGGACAAAGCATTCTTGGCAGTGTACTATTGCAAGTCCTTACTTTTGAAGAATCTACTTTGATGGTTTCATTTTGCATTTTATAGGATGAAGATCAAGCAAATAATAAAAAGGTGGGAAAATTGGGTCAAGCATATTCTAGAATTATAACAGTATTCACTGAGTATTGAAAAAACAGACACTTTTATCAATATTGTGTTATTTCATATTTCTTCCTTGGTTAGGATTTTTTTCAACATCATTATTTTTTAAGGCAATACCCAAGCAGAGGTTTTAAATTTTTGTTTAAGCATCATATATAGATAAAGCTAAATATTTTCTATTTTTCTGTATATATTTGTCAACCTTTAACCGGATGTGAGAATTAAATGATAGATATATATATACACTAGGGATGTAATTTCCCTCAGCATAATGCTATTTTGTCTCAGAAACTTAACTCTGTTTTCCAAACAGTGTAATTAATAATCTCCAGACAGTATAAATGATAATCTCCAAACAGTGTGATTGATTAATCCTTTCCTTGTGTGTTCTCTGTATTTTGTTTGATGTTTAAATTCAAACTGTATTCATCTCCAGAAATGTTAAATTTGTTGTATTTTAGCATAACCTCTCATTTATATGTACTGGACCCATAGAAGTAATGACTTTGATTTAACTTGAATACACAGAAAAACATTTTTATGGTGCATGTGGAAATATTTAAAAATTATTATAATTATACTATGTAGTTGAACATTTATCTATATGTTATATAGTCTGTGGTATACTGGTAATTCTCTGAAGATCTACATAAAATGCATGACTATTATTTAATTTATAGATACCCATATATTGAAAGCATGATCTCTAGTATACAGTCAATGGACATATGTATTTTTTTAAAATGATGTCACAATTGTTTAAGGTAAGGTCCCTACTCGACAAAGTTTTTGTTTAAAAGTACTTGTTTTCTCTTAAACTTTGAAATATTTAGAATAATACCTTATGTAACAAAAAGGCCAAAAAATACACCCTTGACTGTTTACTTTTCTGACAGAATCTCAGAAGACAAACATTACCCCCTTCTATCATTGTAAATTTCACCTACATCAAAAATTTTGCAGATATCAACACAATAGGAAAGCAAAATAATTTCATAATAATGTTTATTTATCACATATCACGTTAACAAATCAATATCTAGTGTTATTTTCATCAATTACACACAAAGATGAAAATTGGTGATGAAAGTGTAAAAAATGAAAAATTCGCAATTATTACAAAATTACATATTTTTGGGCATATTTTCGTAATTTCATGTTTAACCACCTTTTTTTTTCTACTTTAGAATATTAGATTTACATCTGTTGCATTTTGAAAAGTATAAAAAATATAGCACTTTACTGGGCAGGCTTTTTTTTCTTTGTACAGCTTCTATAACATATTGTGTACCCCCTTATCGGTTAATTGCTATAAACTTCACTGAAAAGTTAAGGAAATATGTTTCTTTAAAATAATAGCAAAGTAATTGTATTTGTCTGTTCTAAAAAAGAGCTAAATACATGTACATATAAGAATTGCGCCCCAACTTACCGTAACTATACTGGTACACTAGATGCATCTCCACAAGTGTAACATCTACTTTCCGGTGAAGTCTTCCTTTGTTCAATACTTCAGTTTGCTTGAGTCTAAAAGCTTTAACTAACCTGTCTTTACATAATTTCCGAGTGCCAGATATCACAACTTCTACTGTTTACCGCGTTCTGAATAACTGGATGTGCTTATCGCAATGAAATATCAGAAACAAAAACAGTATGTCAAGTGATGACGTAGTTTGAGTAGGGCCTGACCTTAATAATATGTTAACAATTTGTAACTTAAAAATATAAAAACAAAGTGTTGAATTCCTTTTCATTGAATGACTTGAGAACCTTTATTGAGATAACCTTTGTGGAATTTCCTCTGTGTATAACTGTAGAATAGGTCTATATATATCTTAACTGTTTCCTGGATGTTTGCCTTTATATTTATGCCCCTCGAGCTCTTTAAAAAGAAAAAGGGGCGTATTATTTTATACCTGTTGGTCTGTCTGTAGACAAAATCTTGTTCACTCAATATCTAAAGAAATTAATCCTTTGCTTGATAGTTAATGACCTTGGCACAGTGATTGCCCCTAGAGGGTAGATGATCCTAATTGATATTCAGGTCACAAGGTTAAAGGTCAAGGGTCAGTTTGTCAGTCTGTAGATGAAGTTGTGTTTGCTCAATATCTGAAGAACCCTGTGCTTGGTAGTTGCCAAACTTTGTAAAGTGGTTGACCTAAGAGAGTACATGTGAGATCTCAAAAGTCAAAGATCAAGGATCAAACTGGACATAGTCAGATATTGCCCACTCATTATGTTGAGACATAGTCAGATATTGCCCACTCATTATGTTGAAGACATAGTCAGATATTGCCCACTCATTATGTTGAGACATAGTCAGATATTCCCACTCATTATGTTGGGACATAGTCAGATATTGCCCACTCATTATGTTGAGACATAATCAGATATTGCCCACTGAAGGTTTAAACCGGACAGAAGATATTGTCCACTCAATATCTTGAGAACCACTTTCTTGACAGAAATAAAACTTAGTTCACTGGTTTCCTCTAAAAGATAGATGGTTCCCATTGGTTCTGCATGGTCACAATGTTAAAGGTCATGGCTCAAATAACTATATATGCTCATGAGAGATCAAACTTATCACATGACTAGTTTCAACCTACATTAACTTTCACTACAGAAAATTGATCCTTTTCAATGTTGCTGATGGTTTTAACCACTAGTTTACCCTTCATTGCATGTAAATTTTTTCATTTCTCCCCGAGACACGATCTCTTTCATCACTGAGAATTATATTTGATTGTAGTCTGCCCTCCTTCTTGTCTCTCTTTTTTCACCTTTTCTTGAAAGTTGTATTTTTCCCCACCGAATTTCCCTGCACATGTATCCACTTCAAAAATTTCTTGACGTTTCTACAGTTTATGCCTGTTTTAAAATACCTTAATTTTGTAAATGGGTTAATCCTTATTTGATAAAGATAACAGTCATTAAGAAATATATGTTGATACAGAAAAAATATAATACAGTAAAAATTAAATGTACATGTATTATGATATTGAAGAGCTGACCAGGTGAAAGCACTAAATGTGATAAATGTAGATAATTATTCACTCACCTTTGATTTTTTTCTCTCTCTCTCTCTCTCTCTCTCTCTCTCTCTCTCTCTCTCTCTCTCTCTCTCTCATATATATAACAGTTCAAATAGCAAAGATTATCATGTTTTATACACTTGTCATAGACAGCTCATGTTATGGTATGGCATTGCGCGTCTGATCATCTGGGCTTAGTTTGCAACTTGAGCATTGCTCTGGTTATTCAAATTTTTTAAAATTCATTTATTTTTTGGTTTATCACATTGCAGACACCATTTTGCAAATCCATTCCAAGGCCAACTAGCTGTTGTATATACATGTATAGCACATGATTTAGCAGGCAATCTGTATACAACAAAATGACCAACACTTATGTCCATTGTCTGTGCATTGTTTTGAAACACAACGTTACACTGTACATCATAAAACTAGATGTGCACTTTTACATAGTTTTATACTCCTTATAGATGAGGTAAAGGATTTGCATGGTGGTAGTGTAAATTTCCACCAAAAAAGAAAAAAAAATGTTCTTAAAAGTTCTTTTAAGTAATTTTATTCTTTACAATTTTGACAAATCTATGAGATTGAATGTTAATAGATATGCATGTACATTCATTTTTTTTTTAAATGTAAACTTTAGCTGAATAATGGTCAAGTTAACCAGAAAACCTTATGATATCACATGGGTTCTTCCAGATATAACTAATCTAATATTCAATAGATGTGCATGTATGTTTAGGGTTTTACTTTAGAATTTGATTTAATAATTATCAAGTTTTCCAGAGTTCCTGAACACCTTTCTATCACATGGGTTTTACATATTTGCAGCTAATTTTATCTAATATTCTATAGCAAGCTGCTCTTGAAACAAAAAAAAAAATATTCTATTATATAAAGCATTTTTCTGTACTTTGCATGCATCAAAATGAGGTCACTCTGACATCATCTACCATTTGAACATAATTTGCTGTTGTTTCCTTTAAAGCACTGGTTTGATTGGCTAATATAAGTTTTCAGTTAATTATGTCAAACGCACCCCCCCCCCCCTCCTTGAATTTTGTGTCCTTGTGGTTATAGGGTCTGTCAGAATACATGAAGGATGTACCTAAAACTTTTGTAATGCCAATAAGATACTTTAAAGAAATATGAAGCTTATACATTCAGTCTCATACTATTAAATTGAATGTGCTTTTAACTTGTAAATTTATTTATATGGATTACCTTTTGAAACTTGTTCTCTGTTGTGATTTGTCTCAATACTGTAGTTTTCTACAAATCCATATTCTAATACACACACACACACACACACACCCCAAGAAAAATTAATGTACTTTTTGTTTCAATTGCAGAAACAGAAGCCGATTGGCTACAAATGCGACACGTTAGCAGCCTGTAAATATCTGTGGAAATGTTCCGTGGAACAACAGCTGTTCTTTACGTGAGTCTGTCTGGTTAACCTGCCACATTACAAAATGCATTAATTAGCATTAATTAGAAATGTTTATGAAATTGTAATTTATGAAAAAAAGTGTGTACACCTTTATTAAAATAGGACCATCTTCTTCAAAAATAGGGGAGATACTTCCCTCAATATCATGCATATATCCTTTTTAAGTAATACTGAAAAATTCGCCAGTTCAAAGAATACTGATAATATTGTATATGATGAACTGACATTTACAAATTCCGTGATTTAAATTTTGATGAGTCTTTGCAAATCATAAAATTAGCTAAAATGATACATCTGCCCAGAAAAATGGTGATACCGTATTGACCTAGATGACAAAGAAAATGACCTTTTATTTTATTTTTTTTGCACGGGGATTTTGATTTTGAAGAAGGATTCATACTTAGTTTATGAATATTTTTTGTTTTAACAGTTTGCAACACTCTGGTAACCCTCCCAAGCTGAGGTCAGGAAACAGTCTGTTCTCCAGAGGTTCCAAGTTCCGGTTCAGGTTTGTGTGCTTTTGTCAAACTTTTGTACATTGTCCTAATCCACAGGATGCAGCAAAGAGCAGGAAAACTAGCATCAGTTGTTGCTGAGTCAAAGCAAGTATTTCTACACCATCATGAATAGCAGCTCTGTGTATGAATTACATGTAGTCCATCTTTATGGTATACCATTGGCAATCACAATTACTGCTTTCAGTTTTGGCAAACTCATAAATATTTTCATCTTCGCTAGCCAAGGGTTTTCAGTCCACTCCGCTCCCCATGCCAAGGGTTTTCTGTTCTTTCCGCTCCCCATAAACGAGCGGAGTGGACCAAAAACCCTTGGCTAGTGAAGATGAAATATTTTGTAAGATCAATCCAATTTGAAAAATGGCTAGAAAAAATTGCGTTAATCTGTCATCAAGGCAGCGAAATGTTTATAGGATCAATTTATGCATTGAGCTCCTTACTAAACTGAGAAAAGCACAACCCCAGAGTTGAGGTACTAGGGCAGGGTTAGATTGGTCAAACACGTTATGTATTGAAATTAAAAAAAAATCATTACTGCTACTAGATATCTGAAAGCAGATAAACCATTTGTATGATCATTATGAGCAATGTGAAATTGATTACCCGTAAGTTCAGGTCCCAGTGTGGACTTTGTTCAGGTTTCAAGATGGGGCTTCACCAGTTGATCACATGATACTCACTACCATTCCTGATTCATGCATTCTGCCATATATTTTCCAGATGAGTAACAAAGTAATAGTTTTCTGCAACAGGTCCAATGCTTACTTATGTGGTTTATGCTTGTATGGGAGCGGAGAGAAATGAATCTTATATTTTTTCGGGTGATGCAGGTATCACCGAATTTTAGACGGTAAAACTCATCAATGCGCGAAGCGCATTGATGAAAAGTTTTACCGTCTAAAATCTCGGTGATGACCTGCATATCACCCGAAAAAATATAAGATTTATTTCTTATCATTTAATTTTATGTTACAACAACAAAACAATGTCCATTAGAATTTACTTGTTGTTCAGGTACGTGATCGAAAATCACCTCAATTCTTAAAAGGTGTTTTAACCAATGAGAATCGGCGCAAGGTGATCACGTGAAAAAAAATTAAATGATACATAAATAAATGACAGTTATAGTGTTTGCAGCAGGTCTATGGTTTATGGTTGTATGGATGATACATAAATAAATGACACAGTTAAAGTGTTTGTAGCAGGTTCAGTTCTCTAATAAGGGAACGTTGGTGTGATTTATAAACTTGTAGTATGGATGTACACATTCATGATTTTGAGTGTGCTCAATGAGTGGCGTTGTCTTTGACAACTTTTATCTATTTTTAACAGTGGAAGATGTCAGAATGAAGCTTTTGCCGCCAGTGAGGACATCAAGAGAAATGAGCCTAATTTTAACAGGTCAGTCTGTATAGCAGGATAGGGCCATTTCTATTTTTTGCTCAAGGTTAAAGTTACTGTAGTCATGATTGCATGATGAAGTCAGAGGATATGGTGATACAGTTTGTTGATACATTTAAATTTTTGTAAAGTACTGTATGTTGTAATTTACAGAACTTCATCCTTGCCAAATTATGGGCGAAAGCCAGATGGCAAGACATCTCCAAACAAACACAAGTCATTGACACTCGAAATTCCAATTAAGGAGGGTAAGTCTTACTTTGTCGATGTTGCAAGGTCATAATCCCATGTTTAAATCCCTTCACGGCTTTCAGTTTCTGTAAAATGTTTTCTCATTCTTTTCAGTTTTGAATTTTTTGTTTAATGAATGTAAACCTTTTATATCAGTTCTTGATTTGTAAAAAAAACCAAAAAACAATGCACTTAACTGTGTGTGCATGAAGTGGCAATAATATTTTCTGTTCCTTTGTCCTTGTCATCGATATTTAGTATACAAAACAATCTGTGCTTGTTCCTTTGATATTTTAAAATATATCAATGTGTTAATTAAATGTTAGAAATTGTTTTCCTTTAAAGTTGTCGACCTTTGGCTTTTATAACTAAGTGTAATGTCAAACACTCTGTGACTGCGCTCACATACGTAGAAAAACAGAATAGCATTTGAAAGTCAGCACACATGATGTTTATGTGTTATTACTTATTTGACATCAGCATATGTGCTACAGAAGCTATTTTGCTCTCTGTAAACTTGACCTTGCAAAGTCACGTTTGCATAGAGAATATGCCAGTTTAAAATCCATCTTCCTGATTAATTACTATCAAAACGTGCCTTTCATTGTCCAGTAAACACCCTGACCTAAATTACACCAGCCAATTACCATGCAGCAATGGCTAGCTGACTTATTTCCCAATTTCTGATTGACTAGCCATAAAGAATGGTGCAGGATTTTAAATCTAGGTCGGAAATCGGGAATTTGTTGTTGAAAATCAGCGAACATTTTGACAAAATTGGAACTTCTGGAGGTTTTGCTTCCCCGATTGGAAAAATTGCTTAATATTGGGAGAATCCCGCCTAAATCAGGAAAGTTGGCATGTATGGATCTGAGAAAAATAAATGTTAATACATGTATGTAATAGAAAGGAATTTAAGGTTTCTTACAGTTCATGTTATATCTTTCTTACTTCATGTCATTGGTCATTCAAGTTGACCTTCGTTTAATTTGAATTTTTGAATAAATTCATATCTTCTCATCACAAACTTCCGTTTTGAAACAAGATAATGATATTCAGTTGAGAAAAGTGTGTGTCTATAACGCATGTCTTTTTCAGGCTTAAAAAGTACAGTAAATCATGCTTACATCAAACACATTTATAATGAATTCAACCTTACAGCAAAGTGACTACTCCCTGTAATTTTAAAATACACAGTTGAACCTCGTTATCTCGAACTTGATGGGGCCAAGAAAAAAGTTCGAGATATCCGTGAATTCGAGATATCAAGGGTAAAAATACTAAGAAAATAGGTGATTGGGACCTCCAAATCAGTTCGACATAACCATGGTATTCGAGATATCAGTGTTCGAGATATCGGAGTTCAATTGTATTATGAACATGCTAGATGTAGGAAATTATGTTATGAAAATCAAATTTTATTTTTTTTTTTACCCCTACCATTTTGCAATAAGCATGCTTTATTGTAGCAACCTTTTGAATCATCATGGAATATTTTATCCTCTGTTGCTCTTGCTTCTTTCTCATTTTGTTTTATTGTTCTTTTTGCATATAGCATCTAAACCTGTACTAAGTAAGTAATGCGTTTGTTGTGAGTAGGTTCACTATGTTTTGCATGTTATTTGTAGATAAAAGAAAATACAGGGTTAACAAGGGGGTATACAAGGGTAAGTTTTCGGCCCAACAGTATTGTCTGAGTTTTTGGGTAGCTGAAATATTTCTGTTGTTCAATTAAAATATTTGCATCTATAAGCATTGATGAATGAAGTGTAAATATTTTGTAATTTTGTAGAAATTTTCAAATTGCAGTATATGCGTCATTATTTTATCACCATTGTGCAAATAAAGTATAAATAAAGAGCATTTTACAGCAAATCATGTCTTTGGCACTCAAGCATATTTGTCAGAGGCATTGAAATATAAACCTGTTGATGGAAGGGCAATTCACATTACTCCAATCTTTCACAAAATCAGAATAAGTAGAACACACAATCAGACTCAATAAATATTAATTTCTGAGGACAAAATTATTTTCTTATCTAGAATTTGTTAACCTAGCTGTATCTTAAACTTGGTCATCATCTTTTATGATGTATTCAGCAAGGCAATATGACATGAATTTTCCACTCATAATCGGTCATGCCTATCCCCCTTTTGCCACCACATACAATTAACCACTTTACTAATTGTGAATCATTAGCATGTCCATACAATGATATATATTGTCTCCGTGGATATTGTGATTTAACCCTTATGAATGGTATAGATTATTTATTTTTTGATATACATGTATATGTAGGATTAAATTTTCATGGTTTTAGAAAAATGGGGATTTGTTTTGATAAGAAAATAATCTGGTTTGGGATATTTGATTTCTCTGTGGAAGATTTTGTTGTATATATTGTGTGTAGTAGTGTGTATATATGTGTTATGTATGTGTGTATATATGTGTGTATGTATGGACAACAAGAAACCTTCACAATTAACCACCCACGAAAATAAAAGCTTTTACAGAACAGCGAGTACCAGTGGAAATGTACAACTTGTCTTGAAAAATTCGGTCATTGTTACAAATTATTTACAAATAACATGTCTGTGTCCTAGTGATCATCTCCTCTATTCACATCTGTTTCACAATAGAGATGGACTTTGCACATATGTTGCACTACAGCTTTGTTGTGACATTTTTTTTTCAGTTTTGAATTAGAAATGCTTGCTATTTGAAGATACCAGCATTGCTTCTTTTTCCCCTTCTATTTGGGAATGGTTCCTATATGAATTCAGTTTTGAAATACAACAGCAAAATGGAAGAAATTTGTAATTTACATACCTTGGCATTTATATTAAAATTAAGACTGTAGCCATAGTAAAAAAAAAAACAAATAAAAAGCGTATCTTATGTTTACAAGTTTTCAGTTATACACAAATTTATAGAATATTCAAACATTTTATTCTCTATTAAAGAGGATGTGGAGAAATTAGTAAATTAGAATGACATTTCATACTCAGGGAAGGAGCCTTGAGTTAGACACATGAGTTCGTTACTGGACATTTTATAGCCTCAAAATTAGGGAAAATTAATGTTGATTGTCATTGGAAATGGTTCTCTTTATCATTCAATGACATACATGTAGTACCATTTGTATAAGGAAAAAGAAATGCTTGATATTGAAAGAGAATCAGTAAAGATATTATATACTTTTACATGTGCTTATGGATTCCAATTTTAAAAAGTATAAAATTATGTTACCAACATTCAGTTTTAAAATAAAGAGTAAAGTATAGTAATTATTGAAATGAAGTAGAATTTTATGATCATTTATTATTAGATAATTAGTTTACATTTTCTATACATTTGTTAATTCTGTGCAGTAACATGTAAATAAAATTTTATGGGCTGTAATTAATTTTTTTTGTATATTTCATTCATCTGTGACTTATGTTTTCAGAATCAGCAGTGGATGTACCTAGAAAAGAGCAAGGAGTTAAGGCTGTCATTGTACAACAATCACCCGTTTCTGCGCCGGTCGCCACACCAGAAGATTCAACAGTGTCGGAGATGGTCGAACCCGAAAAAGTCACTACTGTGGAAACGGAACCACCCAAACCAAATGGCAGTCTGCCAACCATTGTTCTGAACCCAGGAAATGATGAAATGCCACCTTATGAGCCCAATAATACAGTGATCGAGGAGCACTCACCAGAAGGTCAAGGTCAGAAGAATGTACCAGACAGTGATGAAGAAGAAGAGGTGAAGAAACCCAGTCTGGAGGATCAAATCAAAGATCTGGAGGAAGAGATCGAGAGAAAGAGTAGCTTTTCTGGTTCTTATCAACCAGAGGAGGAGGATCAAGATACACCAGTCGTCATGGAAACCATAGTGCCCAATGCCAGCAATAACGTCCAGTCGTCCCCACTCACGGGGAGCGCGAACTCCACTAAGAGCACCCCCGAGGCCCCACCCCCCAGCAGTGGAGGGGCTAGCTGCTGTCGGATGTTCCTGTTCACCTTTTTCTTTGTGTTTCTCACCCTTACAGTCACAGCCATTGCTCTGATGAGTTCGGACTTGGAACATCCACTGATAACACAGCTCAGGCGGCACCTCCAGTTTGTCAATCCCGTGAGAGACTACATCATGGACAGAATTCATTCCGTCATGTCCTAGGTCGGAGTGGACAGAATTCATTCCGTCATGTCCTAGGTCGCAGAGGAAGGGACTTCAATTGCTTATGAGATTTATAGCTCCAAACCACGTAATGCTCACGATGCAGGAGACTGAGGTGGTTAGATATTCTACTTTTGGGTAGTGGTGTTTTGTGTATCAGACAGGAGATGTTACATATCTGTATTTATGGTATATACATGTAGGATCATAACTGCAAATAAAGAAGATATCACTCTGACTGAGAGCATTTACTAATGTATGTTTAGTGACATGTATTTCATCATTTTTTTTTTTTTTTTACTTTTTGAATTGTTTTTTTTTTTTAAGTTTTGCATTGTATGTTCATTTTACAATCGTGTACGGCAAATCTTTGATGTGTAACAGTGGATTATGACATAAGTAGTAACGTGATGTTAACATCATTTCAGTGAAATGAACTTTTTCGAGTCATATTGCTGTTTTGTGGAAGGTTTTCTGTATGGCAGCTATACGTTATAATAGAAATTTTATTGTTTGTTATATCATTCATCTCTCCAGAAATTTTATGTTATGTTTTGTTTGCTTTTTGTTGTGTACATGAGGTTGCAAAGCTTTATTATTAATTTTCTCACTTTTAAACATTCAGTGATCTCGCTGAAAGTCTCAGTCTGTGTTAGGTCTCAAAAATCTTGCCAGGAATCTTTTTATTTGAAAAAAAAAAAAATAATACTTGCCAATTTTTTATGAAATGAGATATATTTTTTCTAAATTGTGCAAGATTTCACTGAACACGAATATTTTTTGGAGTTTTGAATATTCCATCTTTTGTTCATCATCCTGAAAGATATATATATATATATTGATGTCATAGATGCCATTAAACCGTGATGAGTCAATGATTTCAATTCATTCTGAAAGGTGGACTCGCTTTCTCTTATGCAAGAAGCATCATATCGTTAAATTCATTTTGAAAGCCGTTATATGTTTTATGAAATGTATTTTTTCAATTTTTTTTTTTTTGGTATTTGCTGTTTTTTTTACTCTCTCTCTTTCTCTCAGCAAGTTGTAATATTAGAATGGTCATGCAGAAAATTGAAGGGAAGTGTTTTCCAGTCTCCATGGAAACTGTGTGTGTTATGAGAATAATCCACTGGTATGTTCTGTATTGTATATGTATTTTAAACCTTGCTGTATTTTACTTGTGTACTTCAAAGTAATATATAACAATTTTTTAACTTTATATTTTATTTTTACGTGAGCTGGACCAATTCTTTGTTATTGTAATTTATATTTTATTTGTGCTTTCACATATATTGCACCTTAGTCTTTAATATGATAAATCTTTGTTACTTATACGTATTGTTCACTTTGATAGGACTGCAATATCTGTAGATTTTCTATATTAGTCTGCTCTAAGCATTGTCAACAAAATGACCATGAGTGAAAAAAAAACTTATTTAAAAACGTGTATTAAAGCACATTTATAGTGAATCCATGGTAATAATCAATATTTGTATTCCTAGAAAATTACAGCCATAAAGTTTTAATAGAATAATGCATATTAATGATATGGCAGAATAATTTCAATGGTTGATACATTTGTACGGTAGTCCAAACAAAGTCTTCAACGATGAGATGAGATTATTGCTCACAGCTCTTTACATTGGATAGCAGATGATGAAAATTCTGTCCTTTTCAATTTCGATGAAATCTTGAAGAAAGTAGTGATAGAATTTTATAGTACAGAATATTTTGTGCTTTTTAGCCTGTTTATTTTGTGTGTGGATGCGATAAAGTGGTATTTTTGTATTTCAGTTTTGTGCAATATGTTCTTACATCAAGCTGTAGTATAGAAACGTAGGGCTTGGCCACAGCAGAGTATTCTTTTAAAACTGATTCACTGTTTGACAGTATATGAATTTAAGTTGTATTTTTTTCTTCCTGATAGGAAAAAAAAAAGATTTTGTTTGATATATGAACAAAATTTCAATGGTTGTGGACCTATCTCCATCCTCGTTCAAACAAATGTACTTTGCATGGCCATTGTTCCGTGCTTTATTGTGTTTAGCTTGCTTTCAATATGTTTTATTTGCTTTCTGCAGTATACAGGACATTAAATCCATGGAGGATTTTCACCTTCCTAAGGGGACTTTTTCTTTCGGGACATTTCGTTAGCTGTTGTTATTCCTCACAGCTTTTGGTTTGCTTTTAATGTTGTGCCTTTACATTTTAGGATTATTTCTTGAAATATTTTTGGCGAAAGTGGGAAAGATTTTTGATAGAAATCATGATTTTATTGTGAAAAATACATAAAAAGGTGCATGTGTACATTTAGGTGAGGGGTAAAAAAGAACGGCAGAAAAAAGTGGTATAAACCATCAACCATTTATTTAGACATTGTATTTGGAGTCTGTGGGGTCCTAACCTGGTATTATGTTACAAACGTACTGTAAAGGAGGAAATATTCGCGTGGGTTTTATTTTCGCTATATTCGCGATTATATCAACTATCGTGAAAATAAAACCATCGCAAAGTGCTGTTCAATGTATTTTGGGTATGTGATTCCAGCTTGAATATTTATCATCAGCGAAATTTAAACCATCGCGAAATGTTAAAAGATAAAAATCGCGAAATTAAAGCCGTTTACAGTATATTGCAATCTTTGCCAGTATGTGTAGGTGGAGGAAGGTCTGCGAGGATTGTGCCTGGGAGTTTGTACAGTATATTGCAGAAAGCAAAACACAGAATGCACTAGAGATGGAATATTGCACATAGTGATCATTTTCATAACAAACCCTGGGCATTTTAATAACGGACCATTTATACCTGATATTGTAGATTTTTATATGTGATGATAGGACAATTGATGCATAAAAATTTTGCTGTGCAAAGTTTTAAAAAAAACAAAACAACTTTTAANCCTGATATTGTAGATTTTTATATGTGATGATGGGACAATTGATGCATACAAATTTTGCTGTGCAAAGTTTTAAAAAAAAAAAACTTTTATGCATAATTTGAACATGAAAGTCTTTGTAGTCTTTTTTTGAAGATACGCTTTAATATGATAATATTTTCTTATGAACAAATAAATTTATCACATAGACAATTTCATCGCAGATCCAGAGAGAGGAAGGGAGGGTGTCAGGACCCCACCCAATATTTGACAAAAATGCAATGCCATATTTGTGACAATTGTGTGCAATTTAAAGTGTAAGCAGTTGAAAATTGAAACCCTTGTATAGGTTGGGCATCATCTTGGAAGAATTATCCTTGAAGGCCCTTCCTATCAGAATTCTGGATCTGCACATAAAGTCACTGCTTTCAGTATTGGTTGTGGACGAGATATACAGTTATTTTGAAAGTTGTAGTATAGCATTTTACATTGTAAACAATTTTTAGTTTTAGACACTGACTGCAATACACATAAAATGGTTCGTGAAGAACCTTCTGTCGATATTATTAGACATGTAAATTTGCCTCAAATCCAAGAGAGCAGCAGTAGTGAAGGGGTGTATTCGTTTAAATTGACCGTATGCTTTAATTAAAAAAATTTTCACTAAACAATATAAAACATTTAAGATACACAAAGTTGGGTAAGTGAACAAGATATAAGAGTTATTTATGCTTACCATATTGTATCCTTGTGTAGAATTTTATGTAAGTTATATCATTGTATTCTTTCAATGTTTGGTCAGAACTTGGATTTTTCTATCTTCAGTAAGTGCAAGACTTTGTTAACATTGTTTTTTGAATAATGCTGTCACTTGTTTTTGCAATGTCTGATTTCACACCATCATTAGGTAATTGTTTTGTCTTATTTTCTGGTCTAAAGCTGGGTAATATTTAAATCAGTGGCGTTAATTTCTTTGTTTTGCATAAATTAAATGAATTGCAGAATTAAACACAGAAATATGATGAATCTTTTCTTATTTTCATAGGAAGGATTATGACCAAGATTACTAATTTATAAATCAAGATACAGAGTTGAAATTCTCTATTGGTGCGTCATCCGTTTTAATACTGTGTTTATGAAGCCTGACATAACTACCACGACATGCAGTTATTGTTAGCAAAGTGAGTACAGGTGAGCAATGAGGCTCTGGGCCTTCAGGCAGTTTTGGAGTTGAATTTGAATCAACTTCCTTTGGATATTGCACACTGCGCGCATGAATACATCAATTCAAAACATTGATTGGCTAAGTCCACGTGTATTTATACATATAAGTGTCCAGTTACACTGGCGGGTCCAGGATTTGTCGAAAGGATGGGGCCTGGTTCTTCGAAAAAGGGGGAGGGGGGGCAATAAACTAGAGGTCTGGGTATTTTAAGTAGTTAGAGTTATCTCCCCTTAGATCTAAGTAATATTGAGGGTATTAATACCAAATTCTCAATCTGTTTGAGCATTTGTAACATGTCAGTAGGTAAAGATTAGTTAACTGAACTCTTTATTTGCATGTTTTGTTTTCAATTCAAGTGAACAGTGGTGATTTCTTTTCATCAATGTAAAGGCAAAGATACGAACAGTGAATCAATCTCGTAAGTCCTAAATAGAATACAAAACAAGAGTTGGGCAATCACGGACCCCTGGACACACCAGAGGTGGGATCAGGTGCCTAGGAGGAGTAGCATCCCCTGTTGACCGGTCACACCCGCCGTGAGCCCATAGTCTTGATCAGGTAAGCGGAACAGTCCGTAGTCAAATCAGTGTGTGAACAACGGCTTAACTATGGCTATGAACACATCCAGACAGCATTTGAACTCAATGATAGGTCATATTGGTAAACTAACTTGTTATAACGACCATAGAATTTACGAAATGCTGCTTTAAACGTGACTGTTGAAACCGCCTGCAACAAACTTGTCTGTAAGTAGCTTGCTCGATTCAAAAACTGATCATACGCAGAACAAGCTCTTGCGTATCGAATAAGTTGAGAGACATAACACACATATGCAGGTGATGATGGAATATTGTACATAAATATGGGAAGTTGACGATGGAGCTGAAAATCGTCCCGTTGTCATATAGTTGAGTAGTTAGTTTGCCGTTAATGTAATGTTCAATAAAATATCCAGTACGAAGCAGACATGGAAGACTATGTGGTGTCCTTTTATTTCTAGTTCGTTGGGATATATTGAATCGGACATATGAATTGAAAATCATATATTATTGTAGATAAAACATGTCAATATATCGAAATGTTAATTAAAGGCACCGTATGTAGATTCTGTCTTTTCATGTAGAGCTTTTGAATGAATCTGCTTTCATGAAGAATAAAAATTAGGTAGCTAATAGAGGAGCACAATTAGTGCCATTGGAATTCCAACAGACTGTTGGAGACTGATTGGCCAAAAACTACAAAGTATTGTCAATGAGGAACTCAGCATTGGCTTTTTATCAACTTCAGAGTATTGTGTGTAGAATCGGAGTGGAGTTAAAAAATAATTTTTTGAATGGCTGATCACTAGATAAGAATATTTCTTTTTTCCATCTTTTGTTTAAAGGAAGCAACTGTCTATAATGTTACAAGCCTTGTCTTTAATTTATCATGCGGGATGGTCCGTGTAAAGTGTTGAGAAGTCATATGTTTTGATTTCAAATTCAACTAGAAGTTCTTTAGAGTTTTTTAGAATCCACATTTGATTTACCCACTTCTGGCATATGTGTTTCACAATACTGTCTGAAGTTGCTCCTTAACAGCTGTCAATATTTTCGTGGGAGGGTAAAGACCGGGACTTGGTGGAACATTTACTAGATCCAGCAATATATTTTGTTTGTAAGGGGTTTTGATGAAGTTTTGGGAATCCAGTGATAGGGTACGCGTAGGGTAGTTCATATTCTTCCGTCCCATTGATTATCCTTGGGGTGGATATGACCTGTTCCATATATAAACAAGTGGCTCATAGACATTAACGGTCACTTGAGTACCACTGCCCATATAGGACATTTCATAGCCTGAATATGGAATCCATTGTTCACATGTTATCTTTCAAACTATGAATTTTAGATGGAAACCATATTGCAATGTTCAGTGTATTTGACCTTTTGACCCCAAATTCAATAAGGAACATCTTAGTCCCTTGGGTAGTCTGTATGTAAGATATGATGACTCTATGTAGAATGGATAATGCTCAAGAGCCCTAAACCATACTGCTACTTCATGTCCAGTGCACTTGACCTTTTGACCCCAAATTTGATGGGGAACATCTTCGTCCCATGAGTAGTTGATATGTATCATACGGTGACTCTAGGTGGAAAGATTAACACTTTAGAGCCCCAAAACCATTGGACAGATGGACGGACAACCCGATTTCAGTATAACACCCCCCCCCCCCCAATTTTGTTGCCAGGGTATAATCATGACAAAAGGCTCTCTGCTCATTCCAAATATCCATCTAGTTTCAAATTAATTTGAATAGCATTAAAAAAGATGTTTTTCATATGTCTACATATAAACACTATGTACCAAATTTGGTCCCACCCTGGGGTCAGAACCCCTACCCTTGGGATCACCAAATTTACAATTTTGGTAGAAGCCCTCCTGCTATATATATCACTATGCATTTAGTTGTTCTTACACATGGGCAGTTGTAGAGAAGAAGATTTTTGAAAATTTGTCACTTTTTGGCAATTTTTGCCCCACCCCTAAGGCCCCTGGGTGCAAAAGTCCTGAAATTTATAATTCATGTCCCCCTTGTACTAAAGATGCTTCATACCAAAGTTGAAAAGAATTGGAATCATAGTGATCAAGAAAAAAGAAAACAAAATCAATTGTTAACACATTTCATCAATGACCATTTTGGCCCCACCCTAATACCAAAACCCCTACCCTTAGGATCACGAAATTTACAGTTATAATAGAAAACTCCCTTCTCATTCCAAATAATCAATTGCATTAAAGATGTTTCTCAAATGATTTACATATAAACACTATGTAACAAGTTTTGGCCCGTCCTGGGGTCATAACCCCTGACCGGGGATCACCAAATTTACAATTTTGGTAGATACTCTCCTGCTCTACATCTTATCAGACATGTGCGGTTGTAAAGAA
>CAJDSM010001050.1:9007-25728 GCA_903981925.1 Ostrea lurida | reverse complement strand
AGAGAGAGTTAAAAGAAGGGGGAAAAACCCCCAGATAGAAGGCGAAATGTTGCCGTTGATGACGTTAAAATCGCCGGCTTGAATTTCCTCAAACGTGATGTGTCCTTATCGTAATTGCACAGTCACACATGAATTAAAGCGTAGAGCTCTGATTTAATTCTAATAAATTGGTTGCTTATCAAAAATAATAAATGTCGTTGCCATCGGTCATAAACAAACTTGAAGCGTAGTTGCTTTCAGCATTGAGTATCCCGAGTGTATACGAATTGATTAAGGACCGGAGCTTACGAATGTAAACAACCCAAATATGAAGCGATCTCAAACTTCTCTACTCCAGCGTTTCATTCATGACAGTGTTCAATTTAATATGAAATGAAACATATTTACCGAACAGAGATGCGACAGATGATGAGTTAATGAAGTGAATATCACGAAGCCTTTTGGTATGAATGAATGGTGTTTTTAAAAAAGCTAAACTTTTCATGATATGCATAAAAATTAGCAACTAAACCATCTGTTATTTTTTAAAGTACAATAATATGTTATTGACCTTCTTTTGCCATTTAACTTTATTGTTATTTCTGGCAGTTCTACTGGGGTTGAGTAAATAGCTGAATTGATGAAGATTGTAAAATATCTAATTAGCATCACAGTTTTGAATGTCAGTAACTTTAGAGAAACAAATGAAAATAAAATAGATTTTAATGATAACATTTAATAAACGAAGATTAGAAATATAATTGAATCAATTTGCAGTTGATAATCTTCATTATCACCCAATTTGTGTAAAAAAAAAAAAATTTAAAGTGGTTTGGTTATTTTTTAAAATGGTTGGATAATTCATAATATCGATATTGACACTTATGGATGTGACCCTAGGGTAACCTTATCATTGGAGTATGAAAATTGTTTTTCCATAGGCGATGGAATACAATTGTAACTCTCATGATCATTGTTTTCAGAAGTTGTAGCAGGGATATGGCTGTTAACTGATTTCCATCATCTAAATAATCAAATTTGCTACATGACAAATCTTAATACCACCTTTTTACACGAAATGTTTGTTGTAATTTTTGATCTTTTTAAAGTGCTTGAATAAACAAAATTTCCTCCCTAGTTTTCTTCCAAACATTCCTTGCAGCATTTGTTCATGCTGACTCTTATTTGAGAAGATACTTTAAGTCTTTCATAATATTTGGCGACAGTTTTGCAATTTATACATCTGTATGATGAAAAACTTTATGAACTTATCAAATATGTAATACTAAATTTGAGATCCCGTTTGGCATTGTCCAACCCTGCCTTTGTTTCCCATCAATTTTGAATGTCATTACTCATTATAGTATGTTATGACTAATTTAGGTCTATTTCGATCAGATAGAAGCTGGCAAGTTCAATGAGTGCTGAATTTGGATGAGTTGTATACTAGATCCTTAATAAGATAAATAAAATTTGAAAAATTCATTATTTTGTTGGTTTTATTGCATTAGATATGTCTGCAAGGGGGCCATTCAAGTCATAAAAATGTCTGCGCAGGAGTGCGCCAGAGACAGGGGGAAGGATGCGGGCAAAATAGGGGCCGGGGGGAGCCCCCGGACCCCCCGAGCAGAGGCCGCGACGGCGGCAAATCGTGACGCCGCCTCGCAAGGAGAAGGCACCGGCGGACTGGAAGCGTAGGGAAACCAAACGGGCCGGCGAGGAATCTGACCTAAAAGCCAGTAAAGAGGGGCAGGAAGACAAATGATAAGAACGAGAAGCCGCGGGGAAAGGACAGCCAGGGGAGGGGAGCCACACGCGGAAAGCGCGCGGGGGCGCAAAGGGCGGGGGAGAAAAACAGGGCAAAGAAGGAGGAGAGACGGGCGGGAAAACTGCTCTAGAGGAAGGAAAGAGAGAGACCACGCGGGATAGAAGGAAAGAGGACAGGAGGCAAGAAGAGCTGCAGGGAGGCAGGCGGGCAAGCCGGGAGAAAAAAGAAGCAGGGGCACGGAGTGGAGAGGGGTGAAGTCGAGCGGAGAAAACCGGGGCCGGGACAACGAGCAGGGGAACGAGAGAACATGCGTGCGAGGTCTAACGAGCAGGACAGCGGAGGACAGCCCAGGGGTTAAGGGGAAGAAAGAGGGGCCAGAACGGTGAGAAAAAAAGGCGAATGAGCAACGCGGAGGAAGGGGCAGGGGGAGGGCGAGGCGCCGAGAGGGGAGAGGGGAAAGGAGATGAAGAGAAGACATGCAGAGGAGGGGGACACAAAAAAAAAGGGGCAAGCACAAACAGGGCGAAACAGAGAACGTGAGGATGAAAAGCAGAGAAGGAAGACAATAAGAACACCGGCGGCAGGGAGGGGCGACCAGGAATGCGAAGGGAAGGGACGGGGGGCATAAACAGCCTGGGCACCAGCGGCTCAGCGGGGGCGGGTCAAACGGGGGGGGTCTATCTTTTTTTATGTTTGTTATTTTTTTTTTTTTTTTTTTTTTTTTTTTTTTTTATTTTGCTTTTATTGTTTTTCTTTTTTTTTTTTGTGTTATTTTATTTTATCGTTTTTTGTGTTTTTTTCTTTTGTTCTTCTTTATTATTTTTATTTCTTTACCTTATAATTAGAAGGGTAGAGCGGTCTGGTAAGATGGTGTGGGCGCAGAAGTTGGTTGTGATCTAGAGGTGAACCATACCAAACATGTCAAGGCTTAATGTATTGCTACTTTATTTGTACACATTTAATCCGCCTAATTCATTGAACAGGAATTATAGCAATTGTTTTGTAACGTCGTGTTTTTAGTTAGCGCCAGTGTTTAGCTTAATCGGGATTGGTTATGGTTTACATGCTTTACAGATTTGATGTAACTTAATTTACAGCAACTTAACATTGGGTAAATGAGATTCAAATGTATGTCCTTGTGCATTTTATTTGAAATCTACGCCCTTTTGACCAAATGTTTCAAGTTCTTGGATAAATGCATTGATTAATTTCATCAGTTTTCTATATTTCTTTAAAATGTGTACCTATGGAGAGCTCAGCTCTCATGACCTCTGATCAATATCTTATTACCGGTAGATGCATGTTCAAATTCTTTTATGTCAATCTAGTCCCACCACCCGATGTCCCCCACAGAGTTACTGTACTAAACTTTGAAGGACGGGTCAGCATTCATTTTGACCTTAGAAAATGTTAATTGTTAATAATTTATAATGTTCGGATAGATGTACTCTCTTCTCACTGTTGCGCCCAAGTTTGATCCCCTTAAATAACCAAGATTAACTTTCATCAAGTACACACTGGTTAATTGATATTTATAGGGAATTTTTATGCCCCTTTACTCTCCAATTAGGGGGCATATAGAAATTTGTCTCTGTCTGCAGGAAAAACATTTTAACTTTTGGCCATATAAACTTGGTTGAATAGGTGAAGATGGATTTCGAGATTCATATGGGGTCCTTATGAAAGGCGCCTGTGTGGCCTCAACTGGAAACCTCTCATTGTTTATTAAGAAGTTGCTTTATTGATCATTTGGTAGCTGAAAAACCGTTGTACTTGTATTTCTCCTTGTGAGGCGCTTTTCAGGAGAAAGGCAAATTTACATAAGGGGCCAATTAACAATCTCTCGCCCCCCCGATGGTTCCGTGAATGTACCACGGAACTTTGCCTGATAGTAGTATTCTTTGAATAGGTTAAACTCCTTCTCCAACTGGGATCTCTACTAAAAAAGTCATCTATGGCATAACCTACCTGACATTGAACTTTGAAATTTATATTTATGAATCAGAAGCAGTAATAGAAAGTAATCATAATTTATTTTGGTTTTCAGTGGGCTCAATTCACAGCGTAGAAAGAAAACTGGGACTTTGTTAAACGCATACTGAGGTATACCGTAATAATTTTGAAAAAAATCCTCGCGGTGTGGCTGTTACCTCGTGACCACTGTGGTCGTGTGTGATTATACCGCGAGAGAGGAGATGAAGTAACTATAGGAGAGATTAAAATGATATGCTATTGGATTAGATCGTTTGATTAGGTTTGGAGTGAGAGATGTTATTGCATTATTACATCAGCCGGTTATATTCCTCCACGGTACATAAACAAAGGAGGAAAGAGTATCTTATCACAATTCACTTTTGTGAAAAGATCGAAGAGGATGCGAGAATTAAAATCTGCGATTCTTGAAACATAAAATAGTATAGTAAATCTCATGAACGAATGAACTAGATACGGCAGTGATGACTCCGCATCTTGTCTGAGTCTTGACAGTTTTACTGATGGGGTTTGTCTAATTGGCGAGGAAATGGTATTCGAGCCTGGGTTAAACCAGATTCAACATATATCACTTGATTAATTGGAGAGCACTAATAATGAGAGTTTTTTTTTTTAAGTGAAAAATAGAATATGCCATATCGCTCCAATTGGATAGTTTATTATTTTGATATATTTGTTATCCAATATAGCGAATGATTAGATCTTTTTTTGAAGTTTTTTTTTCAACTTTATTACCTAGTCAAGCATGCTTTATCATTCTCTCATACATATACATGTACGGTTTGCAGAAGCGCTTCGGTGCTAGAGGAGAACGTACATTTATGTTGTACTGTTATCAGGGGCCACAATCTTAGCACGCGTACAAGAAATGAACCCTAGACTAGCGAGTAGTGCACTGGCGGGTAAGTCACAGCATGGTATCATGACAACAATCTTTACGCCCATCAATCATATTTGATTGCTTCTCTTCTGATAGTGTATGCATGTTGTTGCTTTGTTAAATTACAGTGGAATTTTTTGGGTGCGGGCCATGTAAAGAGTTTGGAACTTGATGTACCGTGTGGCGTCGGTTAGTGAATAAATAAGCTTGTGATAGTGTCGTTAGGTGGGGTGTACCGCAGGGGAAGGTAGCGTCTAGCCGTGGTTTGAACAACAAGGTAGAAAAGAAAGTAACCGGTGATACAGCCGGTTATTTGTGAATTATCACGAATGCCCCCGTAATCCTCCACATGCCAGGTCGTTATAGGAAGGGTTGTCCGCGCCAATAGGCGCATTCTAATATTTTAGCATTTTTGAGAAGCAACATTTTTATTCGGAAAAAAAGCGTCTATAATCCACACTTACCATTCACATTGAGCATAACTTTTGAGTTTATGAGCCCATTTAGATCATTAGTAGGAGATGATTAAAAATGTTTATGGTCCCCAAAACAATTTCAACTTTGCCTTAAAGGTAACCACTAGTTCAAATTCGGAGCTTTGATACACACAGTGCCAAACCTTGGCGCTTATTCCTAGCAAATATGGTGAGAAACATATGGCAGTATGTGGAAATATCAAAGCCCTAAGTTACTTAACCATTCAAAGAGTAGAGCTTGAGCCTCAAGAGGGTGGTCACATCAACAACAGTAGATTTTTTTGGTATAGTGCGAACTGTGGCGGTCACCACTTTCACTCGAGTCCTCAAGGTCAGGTGAGTGGTCAAGAAGACTTTGAGTCGTTGGGCGTTAATTCCGACGAGGAAAAGGGTCTTGTCCATTAACACAAAGCATAATGTGAAATATCAAAGCGCCTAGTATCTTGCTCAATTCAAACGAAGCTTATTAAGCCTAAGGTTAAATGATTTCTGAGACGTAGGTCAAGAGCGTTTGTCTCCCAAACCAAAGGGTCAAACGAGTCGGTCAAGAAGAAGTTTGATCCACGGACTCTTAAAGGTACTTAGTCATTAAAATAGAAGCTGACAGTTATCGAATTGTGTGGTTTCCTTCAAATATGCACACAAAGCCCGTAGGAGCTACTTGCGCGTATCAACAAGTTATTTAGTATAAGCTAAGATTGTATGAAGAGTTATTTGAAATCGCAAGGATCGTGTTTGAGATGTTCGAAGACTGGATAAATTTCAATGTAATCAGTGGTTCTCCATTAACGGAGGTCACGAGGTCAAAGTGAGAGGGTATGGGGGGACGGCCACGGAGGGCCCAATAGGGTGGGCGTGGTGGGGCATTCTTAAGGTAATGGGAGGGTGGGGGCGGAGACGCAGGGGTGGCGAAGAATAGTGAGGAGACAAGGGAGTCCCGCGAGTCTTGGCTATGGCGTGGCAACACAGTTATTAAAAGAGGGCGGGCGGGGCGGATAGGAGGAGATTAAAGTTTTGTGATCAGTAATGCAATAAGTAAGAGATCATATCTACTTTCAGAGGATCAATGCTGACACGAAGGTCATAATTTGACTTAAGACTTACGGCCCTTCACCGGTCCAAAGGGTTTACCCACGTAGCCCTTAATGAACCAGGAACTTACTAGGTCTCTGATACATTATTAAGAGCCAACTTACAGATGGAATAAGACTATCATGGAAAAGATTGTCACCATAGCACGTTTCGTATACTAAGGACCATTTCAAAATTTATGTATGAGCTAAGTTGTGTTTAATTTTTCTATCAGGGTCTTTTTTGAGGACAGAAAGACAAGTGGCATTGAGCTGGCTCAAAAAATCTGTCAAAAGAGCGCTGACTGGTGTGGCCAGTAATGTGTGGTGATCAATGCCCCCCCCCCCCCGGTTGCAAAGAGAAAGGATAAAAAAAAGAAGTGGGTACCTCACATAAGGTCTTAGTCATAAGAATGTGGCTATACATGTGATTATTGGGATATGCAGTAAGGCTGTGGCCTGGGTTTAGTAGGGCTTTACCTTCAGTAAATATTGGTTTGTATTAGCGCTTTAGGGTTTCAAGTTTTGAGAGCATGTCAGGTCAAAGTCCCAGAATGGACGGTCAAGAGTGTCCAGAGAGTGCAATCAATCACAAGATTTTTGGTGCCTTACCCATCGAAAATGGTATCTTTGGTTAAACGCTTTCACCTGTAAGCGAGAGGAGCACAATGGACAGTGATGGAATATCAAAGAGCGCCTTATCAAGATGTGAAGCTTACATTCAAAGTTCTAGATCTTTCTTAAACGTGGAGCGGAGGGAATTTTTGAATCCAGAGTTTTTTGGCAAAAGTTAGGTTCTGCATAACTCTGTTCCGTCAAAGGTGTGGCTAGCGAGGGTTCTCAAAGAAATTTATCGGTCGCATACCGGTCACGGAAAAAAGGTTGTACATAATCGAATGCATACTTATGTGAATATACCAAAGACTCCTAGTACTCTTACCATTTTCAAAAGTTATAGCATAAGTTTAGGGTTTTTTGATAAAAGCTGAAGGTTCAAAACTTACAGGTCAGCTGCATGTCAAAGTCTTTCTTCTACAAGAGACCTTGCTGGGTTACCCGACGGCAAACGGTCTTGATACATAAGAAGCAACATGAGGTAAAATACCTTCAAAAAGCGCCTAGTACGTTACCATTCAAAAAGTCTTATAGCTAGAGGGGGATGATACGAACTTATTGAGTCGCCGATCCAGTATAGGTCATAGAGCCAAAAGGTCAATAGAGGTCAAAAAAAAGGGTGTGGCTGATTAACACCAGTCATCGGGTATAAACAGTCATTGGGGCGATTAAGATAGCAGAAGGGCGATGTGAAGGTATTAATAGGCCTCAAAAGCCTCGCTAACATACCATTCAGAAGAGGTTTATAGGCTCCCAGGGTGGTGAGGCCTCTCAAGCTCTTTTTGCAAAAAGTAGGATCAAGACTTCAAGATCAGTGGGGTACGAGTGGTGCGCAAAGGAAGGTGAAAAGTTGTAGAGGGGTACCGCGCGTCAACTAGGGTGTGCATAAAGAAGCATACATGGCTTGAAATAATACCAAAGCCCCTGGGTTCCTTATCATTCAAAAGTATAAGCTAAGATTTTAAGATCTTCCGAACAAAAGTAAGGTCAAACTTCAAGAATCAAAGATGTCAACAGAGGTCAAAAAATTTTTAGGTACCCACGGAAAAGGTCATGTCATAAAGAAGCATACTTGAGAATAGCAGAGCCCCTCGTACTTACCATCAAAAGTTATTTAGCTAAAGGTTAAAGGTTTGAAATAGGTCAAACTTCCAAGGTTCAGGTCAGTGAGGGTGCATAAAGGTGTCATACTAAAAGTAGTTGTCATCCAACGGAAAGGTTATGTCATTAAGAAGCATACATTGAAATAATCAGAAGCCTAAGACTTACCATTCAAAAGGATATAAATGCTGAAGGTTAGGTTTTGAAAAAGTAGGTCAAACATTCAAGGTCAACGCGTCAGTAGAAAGGAGCGTCTAAAAGTTTTTGGGTAACCCCGAAAGGGTCATTTGTCTATTAAATACTGGAAAACGATGTGAGAATATCAGAAGCCTTTGTACTTGGTCCTCGAATTCAATTATAAAGTGTTGGAAGTAACTTGACGTTAAAGTGTTTTTTTGGAATGATTCAATTCAAAGTAGCGTCAAGAACCCCCGCGTTCGAAGTCAGGGGAGGTCGAGAAATTTGGTTACCCACGGATAAGGAGTGCCGTTGTCATATTAGAAGCATACATGTTGACGTAATTATCAAGCCCGGTAGTAGTCACTCACCATTCAAATAAAGGGTTTGGAAGTCACATAGTATTCAAAAAGTTTTTTGAAATAGTAGTGTCAAACTTCGAACATGGATACAGGGAGGTGCAAAAGTTGTTTGGTACCACGGAATTAGTCTTGCATAATGAAGCATACAATTTGTAGAAATATCAGAGAGCCCATAGTTCTACTTACCATTCAAAAGTTAATAATCTGCTAATAGGCTTAATGATATTCTGAAAGAAGTAGGTCAAATTTCAGGTCATGACAGGTCAAATTAAAGTTGATACCCACGGTACTTTAAATACGGTCTTAGTCAGATAGAAGAAGCTCATGTGCACAATAAATATGCAAAGCGCCTGCAGTACCTTAAGACATCAAAAGGTATATAGCTAAGATTAAAAGATTTTTGAAAAGTAGGTCAAAAACATACGGAACGATCAGGGTAGGTCGAACGAGGTCAAAAAGTTGGATAACCTCTCACGTATGAAATAGGACTAGTTCATAAAGAAGCATACATGTGAATATCAAGCCCTATTCTATATCATTCAAAAGGCTTATTTGCCTTAAGTTTAATGGTATAGTTTGAAGATAAGGTCTGAGAGTCTAAACTTTTCATCCAGAATCAAGTCACAAGATGTTCCAAAAACATTAGTTTTGGCTAAACCCACTGAGTGGAACCAAGGTCCTTTCGTCAGTGTAGAAGCATCACAAGTGTAGAAATATCAAGCCCCAGTGTACTTACATAAAAGTGTACTAGTAGCTAAGGTTAAGGTTTTGAGGAATGGATAGGGCACCACAACCATATATGCCGGGAAGATCAAGAGTCATTACATAAGGTCAGGACAAAAAAGTTTGGTACCACGGAAATGGTCTGTGTCATAAGAAGAATCTAATTGTGTAAATTTTCAAAGAGGCCGCTAAGTAACTTAACCATTCAAAAAGGTATATAAGGTTTAAGTATTTTGAAAATGTAGGTCAATAACTTTAATAACAAGGTCTCAAAGGCCAGTTCTTGCTACGGTCCAAGTTTGGTTAGACACCACGGACATAAGGTCTCTTTGTAATAAAGAAGGCATACATGGGGAAATCATCAACAGACCTTTAGTACTTACCATTCAGAAAAAGTTAAGGATAGCATAACGCAGTATTATTGTACTAAATATGTTTAGTTGACTTCAACTGAAGTAGTCAAATTTCCTAAGGTCAAGGTGATTGAGGGAGGTCAATGTAAGATTTAGGTAACCACGGAAAGGTCTTGTCATAAGAAGCATACATTTGCTGAGATCAAGAATATCAAACAGCCTCCAGTATCCTTAACCATTCAAAAGTGTAAAGAGCTAATGTTGAAAGATTTCTTGAAAGTAGGGCAAAGCTCAGGGTGCAAGCGTCACGAGGTCAAAAGTTTTGGTACCCACGGAAGGTCTTGGTATAAGAAGCAACATTGGTGAAATGATCAAGGAGCCTTAGTACTTCTACCATTCAAAAGTTTATAGCTAAGTTTTAACAGTTTTTTGAAAAAGTTAGGTCTAAACTCAAGGTCAGGGTCAAAAGATTTTTCGACGGGTAGACCGCCACGGAAAGGTCTTGTCATAAAGACAGCGAGTACATGTGAAGATACAAAGCTGAGTACTTGACGCATTCAAATATAGCTAAGGTTAAGATTTTTGAAGAGGGGAAGTAGGTCAAATTCCAAGGCGAAGAGGGTCAAAAAAGTGATACCCACGGGAAAAGGTCTTGTCATAAGAAGTCATACATGTGTGAATTATCAAAGGCCCTAGTACGTACCATTCAAAAAAATATTAGCTAAGAATTAAAGTTTTTTGAAAGTAGGGTCAAACTTGCGCAAGATCAGTGTCACGAGGTCAAAAAAAGTTTTGGTACCCCACGGAAAGGTCTTGCAGTAAGAAGCATACTTTGTGAAATGATCAAAGCCAGTTCTTATTCCATCGTCAAAACGTTATAGCCTAAGATCTTAAAGTATATTATGAACAAGATAGATTCAAACTTCAAGATCAAGGTCACGAGAGTCAAAAAATTTGGTACCCACGGAAAGGTCTGTTTCATAAGAAGCATACATTGTGAATATCAAAGGCTCTTATAGCTGTACCATTTCAGAAGTTAAAAGCTTGAAGGTTAAAAGTTTTCTTGAAAAGCTTAGGTCAAACTTAAGGGGCAAGGTCACGAGGTCAATAAGTTTTTGGTTGTACCAGCGGCAAAGCGTCTGTAATAAAGAAGCCATACATGTTGAAATCATCACAAGCTTAGGATACTTAACCATTCAAGTTATTAGTGGGATCTCAGCTAGTTTAAAGATTTTTGAAAGTAGGTAAAAACTCACGGTCAGGAGGTCAAAAGATGTTTTTGGTGACCCTACGGAAGGTCTTGATCAATTAAGAAAGCAACATTGCGAATATATTCAAGCGCCTAGTACTTACCATTCAAAAGTTATACGCTAAAGGTTAAATAGAATTTGAGATTGATGTAGGTCAAATTTTCCAAAGTGCAAGAGGTCAAAAAAGTTTGATACCCCGAACAGTTCTTGTCTCTATAAGACCAGCATATACGAATTTTGAATATCAAAGCCCTAGTAAACTTACCAGTTCAAAAAAGTCATAATAGCTAAGAGTTCAAAGTGTTTGTGAAAAGTAGGGTCAAGAACTTCAGATCAGGTCACGAGGTCAAAAAAGTTTTCAGCCGTTTTTGGTCACACCAACGGAAAGGTCTGGTGTCATAAAGAAGCATACAATGGAGAATTATCAAACACGCCCCTGAGTTGCTGTGATCATTCAAAAGTTATAGCTAGATTAAAGTTATTTGAAACCAGTAGTGATCAAACATTTCAAGACTCAAGTCACGAGGTCAAAAAATTTGGTACCCACACAGGAAAGGTCTTGTTCATAAGAAGCAATACATGTGAAATATCTCCAAAGCCTTTCATCGTGCTCACCCATTTCAAAAGTTATAGCTAAGTTAAAGGTTCTTGAATAAAATCAGGTCCAAACCTTCAGGTTCAAAGGTCAGGAGGTCCTCCAAAGAAAGTCTTCGAACGGTTCCGCCTTCGGAAAGGTTACTTGTAGCATAAGACAGCACTTTAACATGTGAATAGCGAAAGCCCTAGTAGCTTACCATTTCAAAGCCTATAGCCTCAAAGGTTTAAAGTTTTTGAAAAGTTAGGGTTCAAACTTGTCAAGGTTACAAGAGGCTTCAAAGACAATTTTGGTACCCACGGAAAGGTCTTGTGCCCAATAAGAAAGCATACATGTGACAAATCAAAGCCCTCATACTTACCATTCAAAAGTCTGTTTATAGTGACGGTTACAAGTTGTTGAAAAGTAGGTCTCAAACTTCAAGGTCAGGGTCACAGCAGGTCAAAAGTTTTTGGTCACCCCACGGAAAGGATCTTGTAACTAAGAAAGGGCTACATGTGAAATAATCAAAGCCGTTAGTACTTACCATTGCAAAAGTTATAGCTAAGTTAAAGTTTTTTGAGTAGAGTTAGGAGTCAAACTTCACAGGTCAGGAGGTCAAGAAATTTTGTTTGCGGCCGAGTACTCACGGGAAAGGTCCTTGTCATAAGGGAGAGCACCTATCATCGTCGAAATATCGATAAGCCCTATTACTATAACCGATTACAAAAAGTTAGCTGAGTTAAAAGTTTTTGACATAAAGTAGGTCAAAAACTTTCAGGTCAGGAGGTCAAAAGTTTGGTATCCCTTACGGAAAAGGTTCTTGTTACATCAGAAGCATACATGTGAAAATATCAAGGACCTGAGTACTTACATTCAAAAGTTATAAGCTAAGGTCTTAAATGATTTGAGGAAGTTACGGTCAATTTCCAAAGGTCAAAGAGGTCATAAAAAGTTAGGATACCTCTACGGAAAGGTCTTTGGGTCATAGATAAAAAGCATACATGTGAACATAATCAAGCCCTTGTACTTACCATTCAAAAGTTATCGCTAAGATTAAAGTTGTGTTTTGAAAAAAGTAGGTCAAACTGTGCCACGAAGAATCAGCGGTCGACGAGCGTCATAAAAGTCTATTATTGGTCCCACGGATCAAGAGTCTGTTCATAGAGAAGCCATACATGTGTACAACTATCAAAGCCCATAGTTTTATCTCACTGTTCAAAAAAGTTATAGCTAAGAGTTGAGAGTTTTGTTTGAGAAAAGTAGGTCAAAACTGCAAATCCAGGTCAGCGAGGTCAAAAAAATTTAGTTGACCCACGGAGTAATTCTGGGGGTTTTCTTGTCATAAGAAGCATACATGTGAAATAGATAAAGCCCATCGTACTTACCATTCAAAGTCTATAGCTAAGGTTTTTAAAAGGTTTGTGAATGAAATAGCGTCAAACTATCCAGGTCAAGGAGTCAGGAGGTCAAAACAAAGTTCGGTACCCACGGAAAGTATTTATTCTAAGACTAGACAGTACGATGTGAAACTATCAAAGACCCTAGATTCTTACCCATTCAACGAAGGTAATAGCTAAGGGTATTAAAGGTTTTTGAAAGTTTAGGTCAAACTTCAAGAGTAAGGTCAGTGGGGTAACAAAAGTGTTAGCACGGTAACCCACGGAAAGGTTCTTGTAATAAGAAGCATACATGTAAGATATCAAAGCCTTCGTACTTACCATTCCAAAGTGTATAGCTAAGTGTAAAGTTTTTGCAGAAAAGTTAGGTCAACTTCGAGGTTCAGGAGGCAAGAAATTTAGGGTACCGCACGGAAAGGTTCTTGTCATAAGAGCATACATGTGAAATAGCTCAAAGCCCTATACTTACCATTCAAAAATTATAGCTTAAGTTTAAGTTTTGAAGTAGGCAAACTCAAGGTCAGGAGGTCAAAAGTTTGGGTACCCAGGATAAGGTTCTGGCGTTTATGTCATAAGGAAGGCATCACATATGTGAAAGATCAAAGCCCGTAGTACTTAGCCATTCAAAAGTTATAGCTTAACTAGGTTGAATGATTGTTGAGAAGGGAGGTCAAACTTTCCCCAAGGTCAATGAAGGTCAAAACAAGTTGAATACCCACTCGGAAGAGGTCTGTCACTAAGAAAGGCATCATGTGAAATATCAGACATGGCCCTCTGGGCGAGTACTTTACCATTCAAAGTTTTAGCAAGATAAGTTTTTGAAAAGTTCAGGATCAAAACTTTCAAGATCAGCGTGGGGCACGAGTCAAAATAAAGTTTGGTACCCAGCGGAAAGGTTTGGCAATAAAAGACGCATAATGTGAAGAATATTCAAGGCCCCCTCAGTACTATCATTGCAAAAGTTATAGCTACAGATTAAAGTATTTTGAAAAGTGGTCAAACTTCAAGATCAAGGTCACGAGGTCAAGAATTTAGTGGTACCGAACGGAAGAAGGTCTTGTCATAAGAGCATCATTGAGACATGTGAAATGATCATCCCAGCCCCCATCGTATCACTTACACTTACAAAAGTTATAAGTAAGGTTACAGAAAAGGTTTGAAAATACGTCAAACTGTCCAAGGTCAAGGTCAGGTCAGTCGAAGTTGCAAAAATAGTTTGGTTGACCCACGGAAAAAGCAGTCTTGTCAAGTAAGAAGATCATACATGTAAAATGATTTCAAAAGCCCTAAGTACTACCAATTCAATAACGTATATTAGGCTTAAAGTTTAAAGTTATAGTGAAGTAGTCAAACTTCAAAGTCAGGAGGTCAAAAAGTTTTAGTTCCCACAGGAAACGAGTGTTCTTCCTGTCATAAGAGACATACCCAATGTGATAATTTAACTCCAAAAGCCCTAGTACTTACATTCAAAAGTTATAGCTAAGGTTAATGATTTGAAGAAGTAGGTTCAAATTTCCAAGGTCACAGAGGTCAAAAAAGTTGTACCCAGGAAAGTCTTTCATGAAGAGCATAACATGTTGAAATCATCAAAAGCCCTAGTACTTCATTCAAAAATGGTTAATAGCCTTAGGATTAAGAGTTATTTTGAGACAGTAGTAAATAAACCGCTTGCTAAAAGATCAGGGTCACCATGAGGGTCAAAGGATTTGATTCCAGGTACCCAACGTGAAAAGGTTTTCTTTAGTCATAAGAAGCACGTAACATGTTGAGAAATATACAAAGCCCTGAGTGCTATAACATGATCATTTCCTATAACATATGAATTATAGCTTAAGATTTAAAGTTTTTGTTAAGTAGGTCAATACTTTTTCTTGCAAAGGGCTTACGGCTAGGCTCAAAACGTGTCTTTCGGGTACCCACGGAGAACCTCTGCATAAGGTCTTGTCATAACTGAAGGCAATAATAGTGAAATTCAAGCCCTTACGTACTTACCATCAGAAAGTTTAGATGCTAACAGGTAATGATTTTTTGAGCACAAGTAGGTCAAAATATTCCAAAGGGTACAAGAGGCTCAAACAAGTGTGATTACCCAACGAGAGAAAGAGGGTGTGTCGATAAGAGCAGTGACAGTGTTGAAATACCAAGAGCCCTGAGTACCTTACACTTCAAAGTTATTAGCTAAGATTAAAGTTATTTGAAAGTAGGGTCAACTGCAAGGAATTCAGAGAGTCACAAAGCGTCAAAAAAGTTCACTGGTCAGGAACCCACCGGTACATAAGTGCTCTTAGTACCAATACAGGAAGCATACCTATATGTGAAATCCATTCAGAGCTCCATAGTTCTTATCATTCAAAGTTATAGGCTGAGAGATTAGTTTTTTCTGAAAAAAGTGGCGATGCATTTAGGGGTTTCAAATTCGCCAGACTCAAGGTCACGAGGTCAGAAAAATTTGGGGTACCCACGGAAAGGTTCTTTCATAAGAAGCATACATGTGGAAAAATCAAAGCCCATCGTACTTTACCATTCAGAAAAAGTGTATAGCTAAGGTTAAAGGTTTTGAGAAAGTAGAGTCCACAAACTTCCCATAGGGATCAATGGTCGCGTGAGGGGTCAGAAAAAAGTTGGATACCCACGGAAGGTTCTTGTCATTAAGAGAAGCTATACATGTGACAATAAATCACAAGCCCTAGCTCCTCTTACTAGCACTTCAAAACCGATATAAGCTAAGGTTAAAGTTTTTTGCAAAAGTAGGGTCAAACTTCAGGTCAAATGAGTCTCATAAGAAATTTTCGGTACCCAAACGGATAGGTTCCTTGTCCATAAAAGCATCACATGTGAAATATCACCAAGCCCTAAGTAACTTACCATTCCGAAAACGTTATGCTGGGATTAAAAGTTTTTTTGAAAAGTTAGGGTCCAAACCAAGGTCAAGGTCGACTCGAGTCATTTTAAAGTGTTTATTCCTTTGGGACCCAATCCTGTGACATAAGGTCCTTGTAAATATAGATAAGCATTACATTGTGAAAATATCAGCTTAGAGGGTAACTACCATTTCAAACGGTTATAGACTAATTTAAAGTTATTTGAAGTAGGTCAATAAACTTTCAAAGGTCACGGGGAGGTCAAGAAATTTGTCCGGTACCCACGAAAGTTTGCTTGTCCTGAGGAAACGCAATACAGTATGTGATAATGAATCAAAAGACACTAACCTAGTCGGAGTGAGCAAAGTCTTACGACAATACTCATAAGTCTACTAAGCTAAGATTTTAAAGTTCTATCTCGACATCATTAGGTGTAGGTCCGAAACATACCTGGACTCAAAGGTTGTCAGGGGAGGATCTATCACAGTATTTTTTGCAGACACATAATGTGTTGTGATTTACCACTTGCGAGATTAAGAGTCCGATGATCCATAAGGTTAAGCATAGAAAATGATTGAAATTTATCAAAAGCACTAAAATGTCAACTTACCATTCAAAAAGTAATATAGCTATACACGGGTTACATAGATTATTGAGATAGTAGGTCAATTTTTCCAGTCAAGAGGTCAATTATATGGTTTGTATACCCAGGAAATATGGTCTTGATAGGTAAAGAAGCATAACATTGTTTGTGAAATATCAACAAAGCCACTTAGTTACTTACCATCTCAGTAAAAGTTCTGGCTACAGATTAAAGTTTTTGAAAAAGTAGAGTACAAACTTCGAAGTTATCAGGAGTCACGAGGTCAAAAAAGTTGGATAACCCACGGAAAGGGTCTTGTCATAAGCGAAAAGCTGATACATGTGAAATATCAGAAGGCACCTAGTGCTTATCATTCAAGTTATAGCTAAGATTCAAAAGTTTTTGAAATAGAGGTGGTCAAATTCAAGACTCAAGGTTCACGAGGTCAAAAATTTTTGGGTACCCACTGGAAAGTCTTGTACTAAGAGCATACTTATGTGAGATAATCATCAAGCCCGCATCCCCACCATTTTCTCAAAAGTTATCTTACGACTCCC
>CAJDSM010001049.1:10914-22301 GCA_903981925.1 Ostrea lurida | reverse complement strand
TAAATTAATTGCTAAATTTTTGATTATCTGTTTTGTTGAAAGCTATATCCTGTTCTAAAGTTCACTAAGGTAAAGTTCCCACACAGAAAGGTTAATGTTGACAGAATCTCTACAGTCCTGTTTTCTATCATGAAATTCCTAACTTCGCCTTTGACATTTTTATATTCGTTAAATTAGTTCTGACAGCAATAAGGGAGGTATTTATGATATAGTGTAACGTTATGCTGGCATTCTTGTTAACAGTTAGGTTTGACTTGGAGATAACACTACTTTTATTTTATTGTAAAACATTAAAGTTGAACTAAATTGTCATAGAAAAACCTGGATAATTAATAGTGAAATTTAAAGTATTCTTTTTGTTAACATTTGGCTCAGCGGTGTGATCTTTAAATATATTTATTATTCGGACTCTGCTTCTATAAACCATTGGATCTATAACTAACTCTGGATATTAATCGCTATTATTAAAGTGGAATTTAAGTGTATTTTATTGGGATATATCTGGATTACTCCAAGTACCAACTTTACTCAAAATGGAAGAACAACGCCAAACAAGAGGTGCTGCCGCCGTGGCTAATAACCTTATCCAATTTACGGACAATGCAAGCGAGAGCGAACAAGATGAACCTATGGGTCCACCTAAAAGACCCCCGTTAAAGAAGAAAACAACACGCAAAAACGAAGAAATGGAATACCAACTAGAAAATGCTAAATTACAACTTGAAAGACAACGCCTTCAACAAGACCATGAGTTGAGGATGAAACAACTTGAGCTTGAAATTGCTAAAGTGAAATCTCAATCAAACGATGATCTAATTCACAATGCAGTGCCATTCAAAATCAAATTACAAACATACAATCATAAATCGAAGGAGGACATTGTGACATATCTATCGGAATTTGAAGCAGTAGCTGTACAAGCCAATTGGACTGAAGACATTAAAGTTCTGCAGTTGCGTACACTACTGACTGGAGAAGCCAGAGATGTGGCACAACAGTGCAATAAAAGCTATGATGATTTGAGAAGGGCGCTCCTTGAACGGTTTGGAGCAAAACCGCACGAATACTTCATAAAACTGGTTAACGCGAAAAAGGAACCATCTGAAACATATCGATTCCGCGAGGTCTTTGGGCAAGGATAGAACAAACACTTACAAGGTTCGTAGATGCAAGGGAAGCAATTGATTGTTTTAAAGAGGAATTCTTTCTGAGAGCATTACCAATCGAGCAAGCTCAGTGGATCAGGAGAAACAAAGGTACAGGGAGCCTTGTTGACGCCGCCGAGGATTATATTCAACCTAAACAGGGAAGTTCAACAAGACCATCACTTACCCACCAAGCATCTAAAGATAATGAGAAACCATCGAAAAATACTACCCGCTGCTTTGTCTGCAATAAACAAGGTCATTATGCCCGTGACTGTAAGAGCAAGCCCAAGAAAGAGAACCTTGCATCGTACTTGGTTAGACCGTTAATGGGTACACGGTTACTATCAGTCCCTGGAATGATTGACGGAAGGGAGATAATGCTGGTCAAGGATACTGGTGCGGATGTAACACTAATAAGGGAGGACTTAGTCAACAAAAGTTCAATAGTCGAGGGTCAGAACATGACATTGTACACCGCAATAGGCCAACCATTTACGGCAAAGATGGCAGTTGTTAAAATGGACACTCCATTTTATAAGGGGCACAAGAAAGTTGGCGTCGTTCCAAGCCTAGCCACAGAAGGTTTGATAGGCATGGATATATTAGGTCACGGTAACGTGAATGTTGTGACAAGGTCACAAAGCCTGAAGCTTCAGGAAGAGACGAATAGGGTTGAGAATGTTGAAGATGAAGAATTTGAGGGGTGACCTTGACAATTGAACATAGTGATGATGAAGGAAAAAAAAAAAAAGGAAAAGGAAAAAAAAAAAATACCACCAAACCTTTTAAACTGAACGCCTATAAGCTACAGCAAGCTGACGAGTCACTAGAAGGTGCTAGGACGAAAGCGTTAGCGTGTGCTGAAGCGGCAGAAGACTTGAGAGGCTTCTACTGGGAAAACGACAATTCTGAAACGAAGGTGGATAAATAAGAATGGTAAAAGTCCGGTATTCAAGTAATATTACCAGTCGAATTTTAGACACATAGCAATGAAATTAGGACATACACACCCGCTTGCCTGGCCATCTTGGGTTAACAAAACCAAGGAAAGGATTGCTACCTCATTTTTCTGCCTGGTATGTTAAGGACATCAAGGAGTATTGCACGACATGCGACACATGTCAGCGAACGGCCAAGAGAAGAGCAACGAGCGACTACCATGGTAACACCAACCCTGGTTGAGGAACCTTTCCGAAAAAATTTTCAATGGACATAGTTGGTCCACTCGAACGTACAAACAGGGCAACAAGTACATCTTGACCGTTGTTGACGAGGCAACAAGGACCCTGAAGCTTTTCCGCTAAAAGAACACCGAAGCGAAAAACTATTGCTGATGCGTTGATGCAGCTATTTAGTCGACTTGGAATACCAGAGAAAAATACTTACTGACCAAGGGGCTAATTTTAAAGTCAGCTGTTGAAAGACCTATATGCAGTCCTAGGTACTAGGGGTTGTACGACTACACCTACCATCCACAAGCGAATGGTCGTTGCGAAAGGTTCAATGGTACATTGAAGGCAATGTTAGGAAACTTTGCACGGAGAACCAAGATGAATGGGATCACTGCTGCCCTACCGCGAAGTCCCTCATGAGGAGACGGGATTTTCACCATTTGAACTACTGTATGGATGGCCTGTTAGGGGACCAATCCAAGTGATGCGTGAGATGCTGACAGGAGACGAGCCTGCAGTCACCTCCGTTGTGGATCATGTGGTAAACATGAGAGAGCGCTTGACTACGGTAACGCAAATTGTGAAGGACAATTTGGCGATCAGGAAACCAAAGGTCAAGGAGTGGTATGACAAGAGGTCATGCGACAGAAAACTGAATGTTGGAGATCAAGTTCTGGTCTTATTACCGTCTGACACTTCCAAGATGAAGGCACAATGGAAGGGTCCATTTCGTGTCGTAAGGAAGGTTAATGACGTAAACTACCAAGTAAGGGTAGGTGGAAGACGTGGTTTGGTTACGTACCATATAAACCTGTTACGAAAATACCACAGGGCGGTATTCCTCGTAAGTGAATCAGCTGAAACTGATGTAAGCATAGAGAACGAGATAGACTTTGCCAGCGATGAAACCGTTAAAGATGTTGTTATTAATAAGACCACAGATAACCCAATTGAGAGAGCTATGCAATGACTTTGCAGATGTCTTAACTGGTAAACCCGGTAAAACCAATTTAATAGAGCACACAATCAAAACAACAACTGATAGCCCAATAACGTGCAAACCGTACCGAATACCGTACAACATGCGTGACGAAGTAAAGGAGGCAATAGATAATATGCTGCAAGAAGGAATCATAAGTCCGTCCACTAGTCCCTATAGTGCTCCCATTGTTCCCGTGAGAAAAAGAGATGGAAGTTTGCGAATATGTATCGATTACAGGAAGATCAATGAGGTTACAATATTTGACAACTATCCGACTCCTCGCATTGACGAAATCTTCGAAAAAGTAGGGCATTCCAAGTTTCTAAGTAGCATTGACCTAACAAAGGGATATTTTCAAGTTCCGCTCGCCAATGAAAGTAAAGACAAATCCGCTTTTGTCACTCCCTTTGGAACTTTCCAAATGAATGTTATGCCGTTTGGATTGAAAACGTCACCAGCTACCTTCGCTAGAATGATGGACAAGGCTCCTGGGGAACAAGGCTCTGAATGGATTAAACAACGTAACATCTTATTTTGATGACATCGTGATTTACAGCAATACTTGGGACGAACACATGAAACACATACAAAGTGTACTTGAGCGACTGAGATCACTAAACATAACAGCAAGACCTTCAAAATGTGAATTTGGATGTACTGAGATCCGTATTTTGGGACATATAATTGGAAATGGGCAATTGAAAACTGATAATGCTAAGATAAAGGCCATGCTCGACTTTCCGTTACCGATTACTAAGAAGGGTATCCGATCTTTCTTAGGAATGACTGGATATTACAGAAAGTTCATCAAGGACTTTGCCAAAATATCAGCACCGTTGACAGCTCTCACATCGAAAAAGGAACCGTCAACTGTAAAATGGACTGATGAAGCTGTTGATTCGTTCAACAAACTGAAGAAAGCGTTGACTTCAGTACCGGTCTTAGCAACTCCGGACTTCAACAAACAGTTCATCCTGCAAACAGACGCCAGTGATTATGCACTCGGGGCTGTTCTGAGTCAGCGTTCTGACAATGGAGACGAACATCCGATCGCATACCTAAGCCGAAAACTGCTACCTAGAGAACAAAATTACAGCGTTGTTGAAAAAGAATGCTTAGCAATCGTTTGGGCTGTGGAAGCTCTAAAGTACTATCTCGAAGGAGCGAAGTTTGTCGTTGAAACGGACCATAACCCACTTGTTTGGTTATACCGATTAAAAGATAAGAACCAGAGACTTTTGCGTTGGGCGTTGGCTCTTCAACCATACGAGTTCGAAGTATTCTATAGAAAAGGATTACAAAACGCGAACGCAGATGGACTCTCCCGCATCGTTAATTAGTTAATGACGTGTACACTGAACTTTAAATTGTGGTTTTGTTTTATAGGGAAAATTTATGGATTAGTTTAATATCTTCCAGTTAAGGAGATATTGTGATGTGCAGATAACAGTCAGTGATAGTGACTTTAATAGTTCATTCTATTACAGGAAGTGATTTTCAGTGTACAAACGCGTGTTCAATTATTTAGTAGAACAGTAAAGTTAAAGAAAACTTCATTTTTATTGTTAAGATTAGCTCTCCAGTGCATTTAATTTTATTTTTGTGTAGGAAAAAAATTCAAGGATATGTTTTTATCTTATGAAGGGAGGTGTTAAAGTAAATTTATGCTAAATTTTGATTATCCGTTGTTGAAAGCTATGTTCCCGTTCTAAAGTCACTAAGGTAAAGTTCCACACAGAAAGGTTAATGTTGACAGAATCTCTACAGTCCTGTTTCTTCGATCATGAAATTCCTAATTCGCCTTTGACATTTTTATATTCGTTATAATTAGTTCTGCAGCAATAGGGAGGTATTTTAGATACAAAAGGCGAAGTTAACATTGTTGCAAACGTAATCATAATCCAAAAACATATACAAATATCGAGTGTAGGGCAACACGGACCTCCGACAAAAGCGAAGGTAGGATCAGGTGCCATGGAGGAGTAAGCATCCTCTGCTGACCGGTCACACCCGCCGTGGCCCTTAGTTCCAAATAAAGTAAACGAGATTACCCGTAGTCAATCTAGTAGGAAAATGACAGTCTAACAAAGAGGTATGAACAAATCAGTCAACTATGACTTAGTGATATTTTGTAATGCAAACGAGGTCATTATAGCGACCGTAGAATTGCGAAATGATACTTTAAACGAGATTCTGTTATAACCCTGCAGCATCAACTTTTTTGTAAGTAGTTGGCGCTCCTTAAAAAGTCCGCATACGCATAGCATGCTCTTGCGTATCGAATCAACTGGAGATATACACACCATAAGCAGGTGATAGTGGATATATTACTACATAGAAAAGGAAAGTTGACGATTGCAAAGTCAAAGTCATCACGCTTGTCATATAATGTAGTTGTCAGTCTGCATTAGAGTCAATGTTAAGTAAAATATCCAAATATGAAGCAGATATGTCAGATTCTGTGGTGTCCTTTATGTCGAGTTCTTCGGGATTATCAAATGGCATAATTGTGAAAATGATGATTGTTAACAAGGATGCCACATCATCTATATACCTATAGGCCTTTCCGAAACGTGCAGTTATCTCTTCTTTGTTCTTCTAACTTTTCGTGTGCATGTGACAACTTCCGGGTAGAATATAATCATGCTCCGCTAATTTGAGTGTCTAGTTTTCTGTTGTTATACTGAGTATGGATCAAAAGTGAATATGTTTTCTGCGTTAAAGTTAGAATAAAGGTCAGTAAGAAAAAATAAAAGGATCAAGTCAGGATGTTTTTGTTTTTCGCCAAGAGTAAGTGCCCCCACCCCCACCTTGAAGCCGAACTGTAAAATCAAATTCAAACAACACCCACTTGTTTGCCTCGATGTCCCTTATTACGACTTGTGTGTAAATTTTTGGAACTAATTTGATAGATAAATTAACTAGACAGCACACTCGATCCCAAAAGGTGATGGCGACTCGTGGCGCTGAAGCCCCCCCCCCCCTTCTCTAATTTCTGTGGAAACGCGGGGTTATTCATATTTCGGGTCTTTAAAGGGGGCAAGAAAACGCGAATATGAATGTTCTTGCCCCTGGAGGGGACCAGGAAAGACTGAATATGAATAACTCTCTCGTTTCCACAGAAATTTCTCTCTCTCTCTCTCTCTCTCTCTCTCTCTCTTAGAGTGATTCGTGTATGAAAGTTGCATATCATGCTATAAATGTGAAATTCTCTCTTATTTTATCAGGTGAATGTTATCCATCACTACGTACAGAGACTTTCAAAAACATTTACCAAATTACAATGTCGGAATAAATCTCTCCAAAGTAACTGAACGTGGCGTCGGGTCTGTATTTAAAATGCAGAAGACCAAGTAATTTGATAAAGAAAAAACTTCATTACCTTTATTTATTAATATATTCCTCGATTAATATAAATCATGGGATGAAGCGCACGATCTTACTTTAAATTGTACGGGGGGGGGGGGGGCACTCACACTAACTTTAGAATAAGTTTGAAACCCGCCACTTGCTTTAAAACATCTACCCCCATTCCTCATTTCCTCTATCCCCATTGAGGTATTAATACGCAAGTTGGCACGTATCATTTCAAAAGAGAAACATTAATACTAGTAATTATCAAAAACAGATGCGAGCTGAGCAAGTCATACATGCATGTTCGACTGAGTTCAGGTATGTGGTGTTTAAGAATATTTTAAAAGAAAATATATAGCTTGGTGAACATATGTATCAGGTAGCCTATAATGCTGGACGTGGTAGTTACTAGATATAAAGAACTTGTGAGACAGAATTCCTCAATGATCAAATGGATTTCAGTTTCATACTTCCGCTTTATATGTAAAGCATTACTATAAATATCAGGGGGGTCAATATGTAATTAGCTATTCAATTTTCAGAAAAGTTGCAATGAATACAACTATACTTGAATTTTCGCAGAAATATATGAACGAAGTATGGTTTCCAAAATTTTAAAATATATGAAATGGGTGTTGTGTTTGAAAATCTCAGCGGGACTTGAACGTCTTTACCCAAAAAGTATAGGTTGGACCCCCCCCCCCCCCCGCCCGAGTGGGCGAAGAAGGAAAATATTCCAGAATCCATAAACGTCGGTCTGACATACATACAGAATAAATATACATTGTGTCAGAACTTGCTCTACACTGATATGGATCAAGCAACATTTTATAAGGCTGATTGTGGTGTTTAAAAGGTCCAAGTAAAGATATCAATAGATGCTGATCTATATTGTGTAGATTAATTTGTGTTACAAAAACGTAAAATCAAGATGGAAAGTCGTCTTCTTTTGATTAACATTTAATTTCCATATTTGTAGCGCGAATTGCCGTACATACGGCAATATATCTGCGGCTTTCCGCACTGTTTGCTAATGACGCTTCTTGAATATAACCCGGAAGTTTAAAATTAAATTACGCAAAGCGCACTACGTTCCGGATCAAGGAAAGATAACTCACGTTTTCGGAAAGGCCTATATGTAAGGTTTGAAGACACGGCCAAGTTTTTTGTTTTTACCATCGTAACAGTTTCTGTACAAATTCTGCTTCATATGAATACAAAATAAGTCTGCCTATAGTGTTAAGTTATGCTGGATTCTTTGTAACACGTTTAGGGTTTGTACCTTGAGTGAAACAACTATTTATTTTATTGTAAAACATTAAAAGTATGAAGACTGAAAATTGGTCAATAGAAAAACCTGGATAATTAAGTAGTGAAAATTTAAAGTATTCTGTAAAATGTAACATCTGGCTCTACTAAACAGATGCAGCCTATCCTTGCACCCGTGGGGGTCCGGGTTAGAATAGGTCCCCAGCATCCCCTTGCGTGTCGTAAGAAGCGACTGAATGGGGCGGTCATTCGGATGAGATCGAAAAAACTGAGTCCCGTGTCACAGGGGTGTGGCACGAAAAAGATCTCTCGCCTGCTCAAAGGCCCGAGTGCGAGCATAAGCCTAATTTTGCAACCCTGCACCGGCAATACAATCGTCTCCATCTGAGTGAAATTATTTTCGAGTGGGTCAATCCTTGCAGGAGAGGTTTGCACATTTCACCAGCGAGGAACCATCTTTAGCCTCCTTGGCGCAGGAGACTACGCTTAACAGGCCAGCCATTGCCCCAAGTGCCGCTGGAGCTCCTGATAATCAGACTGTGGCAGAGGAAGTGGTGTTGGAAGAGTTCGTGATGGTGGATGCATCGGGGACAGATGAGAGTGAAGCGACAGGACTCAGTGGTCTACCAGCTGTGTTTGATAGTCACTTTCACTTGGACCGTACATCGCGGGCGATCTGGGGACAGGAAGGCGGACACAGTGGAAGATCTTCTTGAGTATAATGTGTCTGAGCATGTTTCCTACCAACCAACTGTGCCAGTGGAAGTAGTGGGAGGAATAATCGTCTACAGCGAACCCAAGACATATCCAGACAGTACCTTCATTTTGCAAGGACATTGGAGAGTCGCAGTAGGCGTGTGAAGGCAAAGATAACGAACAGTGATCAATCTCGTAAGTCCTAAATATAATACAAAAACAAGAGTTGGGCAATCACGGACCCCTGGACCATTGCACCTGATCCTACCTTCGCTTTTGTCGGAGGTCCGTGTTGCCCTACACTCGATTTTGTATATGTGTTTTGGATTATGATTACGTTTGACACAATGTTAACTTCGCCTTTTTGTACTGAAGCAAAGACGGAGGATGTAGGAACGACTTCTGTACTAAGGACTTTACTGAATAGTGATGGATAACCAGCAACCACCCCTTCGACAGAAACGAAAATTAAAACAAAGAATGTCCCTCAGTCGGAAGAAGCGACCCTGGCCAAACAAGACGGGGCAGTAAAAACGGAAATACCTTTTAAAAGGTAATGATATACACTATATTTTAAAACTTTTTTTTTAGTTATGCTTATTTTGTAAGATAATACCAATATCCTAATAAAAAATCGGACGCATTTTTATTTGTTCGTTTTTTCTTTTCTTTTCATTTTAGATTACGTTTAATACTTTGTTTCTTCGCCATTTTATACACATCCGCTAGTACCACTAGTTGTATCTATTCTCCTCCTCACGATGAGAAATGGCCACCTGCAGCATGTTCTACACCAATTGCAAATGTAGAGGATTCTATCCTAACGACTTTAAGGAACCTCCATCATTGGCATCAAGTTCAAGACCAGCTTTACCTCACTGACACCATTTCTTGTGATAGATAAACCATTGAGCATGAAAGTGATTCACATCCATGGGAATTACATTATGCTACATGACAATTCAGAAACAGTGTGACTGTAAATCTGATTCAGATAATGAATCCATCGAATGAAAGAAATATCGTAAAGATTCTTCAGGACCATCAACATCAACAGGAGGGAAATAAACCCAAAAGGTTCACAAAAGGAAAGCGAGAACGGGCAAACAAATTCTTGGAAAAGTACGCCAAGAAACAAGACAGTTTTCAAAATGATCAATTAGAATTTCTAAAACTTTATGCTGAAAAAATGGAATTAATGGGGAATTTAATAAGCTGTTTAAGCAGCAGAAATAATTTTTATTTCATTGTAATTTTTAAGCATGTTATGTTTTTGTGTACCATTTAATAGATGGTATTCAAATTAGGCGTAGAAACAGGCACTTGACTATTAGGCCTCCATTCCACCTCTTTTACCTGGCAAACAAAAAAAAAAAAAACATAGCAGTATGCTTGCAATGAAATAAAAATTATGTTGACCACTTTCAATTCATTAAATTTCCAAATTAATGAATTCAAGGCCACGAAATATGAATTATATAGCTGTTGATAAATACCACACTGTGAATGCTGGTGTATTGGATTCGAATGCCGACAGGGTTCAACAAAATAGTGACATTCCTTTCAATCCTGAAGCTTCACCCTTTCTCAGGAGGGAAGAAAATACCTGCATTGAGTTTTCGAAATATTTTGTGAAAAAAGATATGCTACAGAAACGAATTAACGATTTTGATTATAAACCAGAATCATTCGATTCCTGGAAGTAAACATTCCAAGATGTATTGACTGAACTCAAATCTTATCACGGCAGAAGTCGACCTGCTCATTCGTTACATTGGGATCATGGGGGTTCGGGTTAGAATAGGTCCCCAGCATCCCCTTGCGTGTCGTAAGAGGCGAGTAAATGAGGGCGGTCATTCGGATGAGACCGCAAAAACCTGAGATCCCGTGTCACAGCAGGTGTGACACGAAAAAGATCCCTCCCTGCTCAAAGACCCCGAGTGCCGAGCATAGGACTAAATTTTGCAGCCCTTCACCGGCATTCACCATGACGTCTCCATGTGAGTGAAATATTCTCGAGTGTGACGTAAAACAATAATTAATCAATGAATATTTGACCAATGTAAAAGTGTCACGGGACATCCCCGCGACAAGTGGACAGCGAGTAAGGGAAACCGCGAATGACAAAGGCAAGCCGTCAACTTTAAGATCGACACTGGTGCAGATGCGACAGTGATACCCGCGTTTGTGTACAAACAGCTCAAAAGGGTTAAACGGTTTATTGCATGGGCCAAGGAATTCTAAGTTAAATGTTCTTGGGGAAATTTCTGTGTGAGCTAGAATGTAAAGGCAAAGATAACGAACAGTGATCAATCTCGTAAGAATCTAAGAGTGTGTTCAGTGTGCAAGAAATATGTGAGAGGACTGAATCGGGCACTGCTGGGTAGACCGGCAATCATAGCATTGCACATCAATATCGCAGCAGTAAACGTGCTAGAGCAGAAATCAAGAGAAATATTTCCGTTATAAACAAGCATTCTGAGAGTATTGCATAAGCAATACATGTCCCTACCGGCACCACCATTATAAATGTTGTGTGATCGGACCTTGAATTAAAACATCGGTATACATCCCGATATCATATTAGTTTGATGCTTCGATGCTCATACAGTTGAAACATATTTTCGTTATCTTTGCCTTTACATTTGGGATTTTAAAAGAAAGTGTTATTGGGAAGAATTTTAACTTCATTTCATAAGCATGAAGGCTATATCCTGTGTGACTTCAATTCATAAACATGAAACTTTTTAAAATATACATATCCTA
>CAJDSM010001048.1:8193-28290 GCA_903981925.1 Ostrea lurida | reverse complement strand
TTTTCTACGTATGTCTCAGTTCTTTAACCGGTGGTGGTCATGCACTTTCATTTCATAATGGCTAGTTTTGTTAATGTTGGTTACAAATGATGTTCATTGTTCGTGATTTGGCTTCAAATTACATGCCTTATAACCTGTTGACCAAATGCTTATTGTGATGTCCAGCAAGACAATTCTGATGTCGGATGCTAATCGATTGGTGCTGGTGCCAGCATCATTGTCTCCTACAATGGTTGATGCTGTAGACATTTGTTGAATCATAATAAAAGACTGTGTGTTCTGATTTGATAATTGCAGAAGCTAAGGCCACAGTGGTGATATTTTTTGTTTGGCATCGACCTACCATTTTTAAAAGTTAAATTATCAATTAGATTATTGAACAAATGTATGATTTCTCATAGGGTATGTTCAAGTGAAAACAGATTTATCAGAAGCAAGGATTTTGATAAGAACTATCTAACATTTTGAATACAGGTCTTTGACGTAAATGTCCAGTGGTCTATACTTCTGATATCATTCGATTAATTCTTATCATCACTCATAAGCTCTTGTTTGTATTTTGCTCGTGAAAATCCTTCATATTTACAATGCTAACGACGTAAAACGGAAAATTACACTACTGCGAACTAATCACGCTGTGAGGGTATGATAAATGATGAAAAAATACCAAAAACTCTTAGGCATTACGTCAACTGTTATCTAGTTATTGACATATTTACTTTTATTCACAACACGAATTGAGTGGATCTATATCAAATTCAAGTTGTTGACCTAAATAAGTGAAAGTCCTTGAAGATGTCTGACGTTTCAAATTGATAATTCTGAAACATTCATTTATTTCTTAAAAAACAAACAAACAAACAAGCAAAAACCCCAACGATAATATATATACATATTTTAAAGACAAAGTACATCTGTAATAGATAGTTTCTGTTTTGATTTATGTGATCGTACGCTTCCCCTTAGCTTGCGCTGTTCTTTCTATTACTGCATCTTTCAGAAGTTCGATTAAACTGTCTGTTCTCCTTGGTTACCGAGATAGAAATACAGATACATGGACTATATAGTATAAAAATTACATTGTATATACTAGTAGATCTGCATTTGTTCTGAGATTCAAATAATGCCCACATTCGTTACTGCAAAAAATTGTGTAGAATGTCCGACAGTCACACGGCTCGTTTATACACTGTATACATAAATATTTGTAGAGAAAAAGCTTATCAATATTGTCCTAAGGACTGAGCTATTGGTTTTTATTTTGATATAATTCTGATTTAGAATTAAAAGGTACAATTGTAGAGTGAAAATGAAGGGAAACTCGCAAAATATATATATACACTTATAGAAAAAAAAATGACCAATTATTATTATGGAATTCAAAAGAGGTCTGAATGGGTTCTTTATATATTATTTTTTAAGCGTTAGTCTGGCAAAGTCACCGAATCTCCGCATGATAACGGTATCAAAGGTTAAATGGTGAGCCACGGTTTGACAAATGTGGTTTATATCGAGGTTATTTGAAAAAGGTTTTTACAAGTATTTCTATTGTTAAAGGGATAGTATCGCTCATTTTGTCCAAAAAAAAAATTAATGAAACAAAATGAGCCTATATGACTCATACAAGCGATTTTCTGGTAAAAATAACATATGTATGCATATATCTGCATTTATTTCCAAATCTAAAACATTTATGATCTCAAAAACATGGCCCATTAATTTTTGGTTTCTTGAACAACGATTCAATTTTATACATATACGCTTGTTCTTCTTGTCAGTTTTAAGGAACCTATAGTCATTTCTAAGGTGCAAAATATTATTCATATATCTTTTTTATTATACTCGAAAGGAATAAGAAGATTTGGGGTGAGAAAAAAAATCACCAAAATGAGCGATACTATCCCTTTAACATTATGTACTATAGTACTAATCAGGCTCGGGTCCAGAAAATTTCAAGGGGTGGGTGATGAATCAGAGGATTAATTAAGAACTCTGGCTTAGCTGAAATTAATTATAATGTCAGACCCCAGTGTAAGTGACCTGCTCGGCAGGTTCCGCTGTGTGATGTCACAAAAGGGGCAGTCTCTGTTGCTTTACATCGCGTGATCTGACGATCACAGTGAAATAAGGAGGGGTAGAAGAGGGTGGCTGTTCAAATGCACTATTTTCCATTATAATAAAAAAGATCTTGTACCAAAATTGACTACCTTTGTTAGACTCTAGAGACAATGGTTCAAGGGTCTCTCTAGAGGACTCTGTAGTCTTTTGATGATTCTTATTATCCCGTGTTTTGAAAATCACAGGAAATTCTATAAAGGTACAAAGTCTTAAATCCCGGGCCAGTTTCAATAATTTACACCTTTTGAAACAGGGTACAAAACGGTGTCATAGCTTGTGCTCATTAATGGAATTAATTATATCATGAATGCAATTGGGGAGAGCATAAATTGGATTATTGCGCGCTCCAATATCAAATCAACATATGGGTAGTTTTGGTTCGGTGTAACCGTGACAATTATAATCGGAGGTGTAATTATTGTACATTTGAACTGTAGAACCCCATAACCTATAATTCCTTAAATAAGGACATACAATTAATTAACTCATGTACATGTAATATTGCCCTGTATCATCACATCAAACCAAATACTAGTATTATCTATTGTTTAAATAATGTAGAATTGTTTTTTTTTTCCCCGGCAGTATTTCTAAGACACGTAATTCCATTCTACTACACGAGGTCGCTCTCATTTTTAAACAATGTCTTTTTTTTATAACGGAAACAAGCCTCTGTGCTACAACCAAGATAAGAATCCCTTATTCATTGAATAACAGGGATGTTTAAAAGCATGTATTTGTATCGTAATATTGAAACCAATTGGCGGATCTAGTGGGACGTTACGTACGGGGTTTTACCCAAAGAAAAAGTCTTGGGGGCAGCAAACGTATCATTTTTGGGTCTCACCCCCTTTGAAAGTTTCCTTGATCCATCAAGGAGAAAGGAATAATCAATTTTTAAAACTTGTTTCTTACATCCATACTATTTAAATTCTGTGTGACAATTTTGTTCTCTTAGGAATGCTTAGCGGACTGAATTGTCTTCGTGAGATCATGCCATATAGGGTAAATTACAGAAGTTGGCGAAATATCAATCGTCTATTTTTGTTTAAAGTCATAGACTTGTGTATAATGGGGATCATGCACAATGCATAATTGATACCCCAAAAAGTTGTATCGTCAAGCGGCTGGGGAAAAAAAATGTATGTGAGATGTTTGAAAATCATGTGATCAACACTAGGACATTTTGACAATTTTTTGTATATAAGTTTATCTTCATTCATAATTGCGTTATATTTTATTTAAATTTTATAGTCTATATTCAAAATATCTTGTTGCATATTCTAAAGATTACAAAATCATAAAACATATATATATCAGAAGTCTGTATATAGCCAAGTTCAGAGTTCAAACTTTCAAATAGTTCTCAGTTATAAGGAATAAATTGAAAGTGTTTTACCATATCCTGCAATGATCTTTGTAATAAAATAGTAATTTGGAGCTCAGTTATGAGGAACTCAGCTTTTAAAACACCATTGGTAATAAGGAACTCACTGTTATTTAGATTAAAACAACAACAAAACAACATACAATGGACTCGCTTAAGTTAAATTCAAGCCAGGATTTTACTTGAGTCCCAGTCTCGAGACTCGGCTCATATCAGCATCGTATGTTATACCTGAAGTTATTGCATTCCTTTCATTAAAAAAAAAAACCAGCCAACGAGCCGGACTTCAGTGCTGTATAATTTCTAATTTTAATATAAAACTTATATCTACGCAGTACCCAGATTCCCAAGAAATAGACTAATTTTTAGATGCTTTAAGATGTTGATATTTAAAATATTTTCCTTATTATCAATGAAGGGCATACCACTTATTTTTATTTTATAAAGGTGATTGACTGAAAATGAAAGTAAATATACTTTCAACATGTTTATTTTCTTTGTTTATCAAAACATGTTCCCCATGCATGACTGACTAATTGCGGAATCGTATATACCGTGATAAAACCAGAACAGAAAATAGATGTATGAATAATTTTTAGGTAAAAGACAAGTAATATGATATGTGCACATTTCATCTTGGTTAAAAAAAAAAAAAAGGTTATGGGGAATCGTACGGATGTGTCTCCAATAACTCCATCCATATATAAGCAAACTTAAGTATAGCCATAAAACTTGTTTATTTGGTAGAATTTTCTAGCATTGTTATCGATTGACTTCTTTGCAGCCGGACGTCAGCCTCTTCAAGAATATAACATCCACAGAAGATTTTGCCCGCTTTATAATGAAAGATGGTCACCGGCTAAACTTTGCAGGTAAATTTTTCTTATAATATGTTATGAATCGTACAGTTACATCCTGTTTCACAAATAAAACGTGAGTCAAACAGAGAATTAAATTATTTTGTAAGACTTGCATTGTATGACTGGATTATTTAGTAAGGTTCAAGATATAGGTATCCCAGTGAGTGTGACCGGTCGACAGGGGATGCTTACTCCTCCTAGGCACCTGATCACGCATCTAGTGTGTCCAGTGTTCCGTGTTTGCCGTACTCCTAACTTTATACTCTTATAAGAGTTATGAGATTGGTCGTTACTTTCACCTTTTCGTGGTAGTGTCTGTTCTTCTCTCCATCCCCTTCTGTCTGTCGGTCTGTCTGTCCGTATGTAAAGGTAAAGAAAACGAACAGTGATCAATCTCGTAAGTCCCAAATAGAATACAAAAAACAAGAGTTGGGCAAACACGGACCCCTGGACACACCAGATGTGGGATCAGGTGCCTAGGAGGAGTAAGCACCCCCTATTGACCGGTCACACCCGCCGTGAGCCCATAGTCTTGATCAGGTAAACGGAGCAATCCGTAGCCAAATCAGCGCGTGAAAAAACGGCTTAACAATGGCCATGAAACACATCAGACAGCATTTGACTCAATGGCAGGTCATACAGGTAAACCAAATGGTCATAACAACCATTAGAATTTTGTATCTTTCTCCCTTGTACGTTTTCAGAGACCGAACAAGAATTTCTATACATTTATAACTTTGTGTACTTCGTACATGATTTGTATGTTTTGAAGCCAGTTATTCAATGTCACAGAATGATATATGTAAATAATTCCAATGTCCTTTATTACAATTGTTTTGATTGGATAAAATTAAAATTTGAAACGAGAATTTACACATCAATAAATCCGAAAACGTGACGTAACAATACGCGCATGAAAACAAACAACGTAACGCACGGAACTATTAAAATTTTTAAAATTGTTCGTACGGTGAACAAATTGGAATTATCAGTGATTATAAGAATTAAACATTGTTTTTGAAGAATTTATTGATGTGTAAACTCTGAACATTTTACTCACAAACTTAACATAAAAGTGCTTCGCACTTTTATTCAGTTTGTGAGTAAAATGTCCAGAGTTTACACATCGATAAATTCTTCAAAAAGAATGTTTAATCCTATAATATAATATAGAATTAATAGATGCATAAGAATTATTATTAATTTGGTTGAACTAAATTTTCTTGAAAAACTCTGCATGCATAGGTTTGAACTTTGAATGCATGATGGGAAATTAAATGATAATGTCAAATTTTATGACAAATGTTTTTTTAAAAGGTCTTCATTTCAGAATTTTAAATAAATTTCATTTTTGAAAGTGCACGAGGGCAACGATTTAATCTAGCATACTTCATATGACGGTGTGAAATGTTGCAGTACATACTCTAATGTACTTTTAAAAATGAAATTTACATTTCACTTTCATTTTTTTTTTTAAATCTCAGCAGGTAAAATAGACGAACTATACCCGGCAATATTCATACGCATAGTTCACATTCATTTGCATCACATTCACAAGGATATGGCTTTCATTGTAGCATTAGAAATTTAAATATCTAAGAAATATAATGAAGATCATTTTCAAAAATACATAATGGTATGAATTGCGACGCTTCACACTAGAATACTTTCAGCAGGAAGTCGTGTGTGCTTCGTGGAAATTCCGCCGTCGTGAAACATTGTAGTTCTGTCTCGTTATTTCCTCACAGAGCAACAGATCTGGAGCTATGTAGCTCATGCCATCATCAGTGGCGGATTTAGAGGGGGCCAGGACCCCCCCCCCCTCCCTTTTGGTGACCAAACTTAATTATTATGTATAGATATATAGCTAAATTCACCTCTAAAGTAACTTTAAAAGCTCTAAACCCAAGAGCTTCCGGGACTTTGCCCCCTGGCCTCCACTTTGGCTTCATCCCAGACCTTAAGCTTATTGACTCATCTTTAAACGACCCCCCCCCCCCTTCGACAAATCCTGGATCCGCCACTGATCATGTATTTCTAACAGTGAAATTTATTTCTTCTTTCATTTCTGTCGGATTTCTTAGCAGTTCATGGGGAGATAGCTATCAACAATTCGAAAACAAGATGTGTTTGTGAAATACTGATGCCCCCGGATTCCACATGCCAGTGGAAGGGGCTTGTCAAAAGGAATACACATATGTAATATGAAAGTCCTCTCACTTACCATTCAAAAAGTTATGGCCAATGTTAAAATTTTTGAAAAGCATGTCAAACTTCAAGGTCAAGGTCAGAGATGAAAAGGTTTGTCATAAGGAATCCATATGTGAAATATGAAAGTCTTATCAAAGTGATGACCAATGTTAAAGTTTTTCCTGCGGACAAACAAACAGACAAACGGACAGACCACTATGTGCCCCCGAATCGAAGATTCCGGGGAGCACAAAAATATCAATTTAAGCCAAAACACTGGAAATGTAATGCTTGCGTGTTTAAGGATATGTTTGCAATGCAAGTTTGCAGGAATTTCTCTCTATAACAATTTTGACAATTTACTTGATTTGTTTGGAAATAATGCATACACATAAAATTCAATTTTATCTAATGCTACGAAAATTATATAGATTTGTACATTGAACATGACTTTTTGTTTTAGATCTCATCAACTCAGATGAATATCGGCAAGTAGTGGGCGGTGCTATCGGTAGGTTCCTTCTTTTAAAAGACAAAAGTTGTCAGAAGACAACATAGCTCGCCGGGCAGCATGGCTATATAACCTATTCCCCCCTTTAGGTAAAGTCCAAGATCAATAGCTCTGGTAGTGAATGAAATGTCTTGAAAAGATACATTTGTTTTAGAAATATCAAAGCCCTTAAGATATCCCTCTTTGTTCAAAAGATAAAACTCCAGGTTTGAATTTATTTCAAAGGATAACTAGGTCAAAAATATTGTTACCATTAGAGAGCATCTATATGTGAAATGCCAAAGCATTTAAATGTGCTAAATCAAAGCCTTCTCATCCTTGGTTCGAAAGATATAACCCTATAGTTAAAGTTTTTGAAAGGTAAGTAAAAGTGTAAGGTCAAGGTCACTAGGTGAAAAATCGTGGTATCAAAACAAGGGTCTGATGATTATGAGGTATCTATATGTGAAATATTAAAGCTCTAATCCCCTTAGTTCAAATGATATAGCCCAAGTAAGCGTTTTTGAAAAGTAGGTCAAAGTCCAAGGTCACTAGGTCAAAAGTCTGAGTACCCAAATGAAGATCTCATCTTGACGCATCTATACATGAAATATCAAAGCCACATTCCCTTTGGTTCAAAATATATACCCCAGGTTAAAGTTTTTGAAAAGTAGGTCAAAGGTCAAGGTCATTAGGTCAAAAGCCTTGGTACCAAAACAAAGGTCTCATCATGAGGCATCAATACATGAAATATCAAAGCCCTATTCCCTTTAGTTCAAAAGATATAACCCAGGTAAACGTTTTTTCTTTAAAGTGTGACGCCGACACCGGGGTCATGACAATAGCTCTCCGGACATTCGTCCCGGCGAGCTAAAAATACATAATCAGCATTTGTCTTGAAAACACGTGTTAATACCAAAGAAATGTTTCCGTTGTAATTTTTAATGAATGCATAAAATAAAAATATTTCCGTTTCTGTTAATACTATAGGTGGTGCCATGAATCTAGCCCAGTATGATTACTGCTCACCCAGATACCAAACCGTGGTTATACCACGTGATAGTGACCCTTCTATTGTATATTACCCGCCCTGTACACGAGTAAAGCGCTGCGGAGGGTGTGCTCCCGCGGAGGTTTTAGCTTGCGAGCCTAAACAGACCAGCCTGAAGAGTGTTGTGGTAATGCATAGTCAAGTCATCACCTCACAATATTTACATTCACTGAATCTTCTTTTTAAATTAATTTATCATGTGCAAAATCTGATTTTGCAAAAACCTATGACATCACATGAAGATCGATCTACCATAATACTTTTGTTACAAATATGTTCTTGAACGAATCGTATTGTTTCCTAGGTTGTTAGATCTAGAATTCCCTACCCAGGCTCTCCTGACACAGAGTTTGAGGCCCTCGAATCAAAGCAAATCGTCCAACACGACTCTTGTGAACCACAATGCAAAATAAAGCAACACCACTGTAACCCGCTCCAAACCTACATCGCGCGAGACTGCAGCTGCATGTGCCGCCATCGACCATCGTGTCCAACAGACAGACATATGTGGGACGAGGACACCTGCATGTGTAAATGCTCTCAAAGAAATGATAACTGTCCGGGATTTTCCCGTTTCAGTGATACAACGTGCAGGTGAGGACTTTTTTATTTTGATACACACTATGTACACAAATAAGCGAAGTAGGAAGTGACTGCCAGAATTAGAAGATATTTTACAAGATTGATTTGCCAAAACATCAACAAAACCCAAATATCTTGTGAATACTTGTCTGATTTTCAACAAATTGATGAAAGTAAAGTTCTTGTCAATACACTGTCATGCACTAGTATGTTGAATTCTCTTTATATCAATTGGTAAGCTGGTGTTGAATTTTTCGGTCCACGTCTCTTGCAACTTTCGTCTAGATCTATTTGTGCACCGGTAACTCTCATAATTAATATTTTAAACCATCCCAAGCGGTGTGTTTCCAACCGTTCTAAAACAAGCCAGATGTGTGTATGTCTCCCAGGTGATTCGATACGCAAGAGCATGCCATGCGTATGAGGACTTTTTAAAGCGAGGCCAACTACTAACTAAAATGTTGATGTTGCAGGGTTATATCGATCCTCGTTTAAAGTCATCCTTCCGCAAATTCTACGGTCGCTATATTGACCTTGTTTGCGATTACAAATTATCACTAAGTCATATGTTGACTGATTTGTTTCATACCCTTTGTTAGACTGTCATTTTCGTACTAGATTTGACAACGGGTAATCCCGATTACCTTGTTTCGATTAAGGGCTCACGGCGGGTGTGACCGGTCAGCAGAGGATGCTTCCTCCTCCATGGCACCTGATCCTGCCTTCGCTTTTGTCGGAGGTCCGTGTTGCCCTACACTCGACTTTGTATATATGTTTTTGGGACTGTGATTCGCCAATTTATATATGATACGGTAGACCCGAATAATCATTGCCCAATTACAATTTTATACTAAATGCATCAAAATTGATAAAGAAACATGAAGCAAAACTTGCGAAATTTTACTATAGATTTGGATACATTAGCAATATCCCAATCAGGAGTTTAAAAGTAGAGAATTACACCCTTGCCAAACTTCACCTAAAAACTAACGGAAATTTGGCTAGATGCATTGGATCCTGGTGGACTAATTTGTATTACATTTAAAGATTACAGTAAAGCATTTTACTTAATGAATCATTAAATATTCATTTCGAGAAATTAATTCAATACCAATTTGGCCACATTGTTATTAAGGGGTTTAAATCATATCTTGATAGCAGGACTCAATGTGCATTAATTGGAACATGTGCTTGTTACAGGAATTCATCAAGGTTCTGTTTTGGGCCTTCTTTTATTTCTATTATGAATAACACTTCCGTTACTCGTAAATAATTCAAACGTTGGTATGTTTGCCGACAATGTTATTTTAAATACTCTAATGGCTATAGTAATTATACATGTACGTGTACCGCATACTCAATATTCAGATCTTTGTGACGTATAGAGAACTGCATGGTGCCCTCAGAATTTAAAAATGGCGCAGTAAGTGGGGATAAAACAAAATGCAAAGAGGATCAAAATGAAATGACCGAAAGTTAAAAGTTTGTTGCTTGAGAAATAGTTTAATTGAAACGAGTCTTTTAGGCATGTTTTATTCGATATCTATATGCACCCAATCGCAGCAATATTTGGATTTTAGAATCTCTTACTTGCAAACAAAGCACCTTTTTCATCACTCCGGAAAACAAAATTACTAAAAAAATAATATCTTAAAATAATTGAGAGCTTGTATTACATTTTGGATGGTGAAATCATGCCTCGTGAGAAGTGCGTAAACGACTGAGCCATTATATAAAATTCTGGTGTTATGAACCACCTTCATACAGCGTAAAATTAGAACTGATCAAGATGTAAATGACGGTGAAAATTATATAAACACGACGTGGATTTAGAACCGACCGATTATGATTGATCATTTGATTGTTTTACGTCCCGTTGAGATTTTTTCACCCATGTTGAGACGTCACCGGTTGTAGGTGAAGTACCACAAATCTAGACCTATTAATTAGCGCTTTAGGCCGTAGCAGTGAGGGTTCTTGGCGTGCCAACGTCTGCCGTGACGCGGGACCTCCGTTTTTAAGGTCGTATCCGAAAGACCCGTAATTCTCACTTCTAAAATGCCGGGCGTTTGGCGAAGGAGCAATCACTACCTATTTTCACGTCTTAGGTTTGACGCGGCCTTGGCACGAGCCGGGCTCGAACTTACGACATTCCGGTTGCGAAGCGAAGGTTCTAGGCACTGATCGAGCTACCGCGACTGGTAGCTAGGACCAACCGAGACATAAATTTCAATCGAGTACCCAAATCTGTAAAATGACTGTGGAACTAGTTGCTTCATTTTCTTCCAGTTTATGTTATTAAAATCATTAATGAAATACCTGGTAATTAAACCTTTATGTACGAGTGCAAGAACTGGAGTGTCTTTGTGGAATACGTGAATACTGTCGAACTAGCACTTGTCTTTGTCTTTCCGCTTTCATTTGACTCAGTATAGGGATTGGCCATCAATAGACGGCTCCCCACGTCGTGCATCCTTTAAATGCCATTAATCGAACCCATTATGTACAAATTACTTAGAGATTCATATTTATCATTCGGGACGCCTCGAATCGTTTAGACAGAATCCTATTGTCTTGCTGTGTCGTTCATAAAAGGCAATTTCTGGGAGAACGAACTCGGGGTTTTGTGATCTATTGTTTCAATTAACTTCTATGACTGTTTCGGGGGGTTCAGCAAATGGTCATTACTGACACCTAATCATCACGCTGCTCTTTGAAATATTAAAGAATAATGGTGCTCACCCGACAAGTTATGTCAATGTACTTTGCGTTGGGCAAAAGAGAATTCTAGTCAAACAGTTAGGGGAATTAAATCAGCAATGGCACGATACTCTTGATACAAATGCCATTATTCTTTTTATATTTACCATACTTGTATATTGAACTCCAGTAGAACTCTTCATTAAGGTGGAATGCTACACCAGAGAAATTTGACGTGGATGAAAAGTAGAAGATATGTTAAACAATATTTTGGAAATAAAAAAAATCAAATTCACTCTATTTCGTCAAAAAATGCAATTTTAGTCTAAAGCAATTTGGAAAAAAATTAAAACCCCTGCTGGAATCGAACCCGCGATCTGCAGTTCAGAAGGCAACGTGCTAACTTACTGAGCTAGTCGGCGAGGCATTTAAATTTGAAATGAATTGCCATATAACCCTGATAGTGATATTTTCATCCATGTTTCGAACGGAAGTCAGCCATTATGACGATGGCTCATTCCCCCTTAAATTTCTCTTTCGCTCGCTCTCTCAGTTATAGTAAATTTCAAGAGTTTCTTAATAAAGAAGCCAATGAAGTAAAATTCTAGTAGCTAGTTTTTTGATCATTGATAGCCCACTGCTTTCCCTGACATGAGCATAAGTGTTTGGTGATTTTTCTGAAATATCTCGACTCTGTTTGAAGCTGAAAAAGAGTTCCCTTTTTTGACGAATAGACTATCTATGTATTAAATGTAAAATGTTGCATCTAAGGGTTTAAAGAGTAGTAGTTCATTGATCAATATACATGTAGGTATACTACATATATGGCTTAGAGTTGATGTCGGAGAATTTATGATAATATAAACGATTCCAATCGCTGTCCAATTTGTAAAGGAGCTTACTTATTGAAGAATCCCCCCGTCCCATTACTGTGCGGCTTATAGACGTCTGCTGATAGTGAATGTATTTGAATACATGTAGATATTGATTCTCGACACTAGCAATTTGTATGATTTGAATAGAAGGCTGCTCCGAATATCAGATAACGATAATCGTTACAGTGTTGCTGATGTGACGAGTTGATGATTTTTCATTACCAATTTATTTTATTTTATTAATCTATTTTTGTTTGTGTCCCCCCCCCCCCCCAAAGTCCTTATATATATACAATTGACGTTGGAGACCATGCATGTCCCCTTTCTCTTGTTCGGTTTCACATAGTCTGCCTATTTTTCAAACATGTGTAGCATGGACGAAGGATCCGGGGGGGGGGGCAATTGCAAACTATGTTTGCCCCCCCCCTTCAAAACAGTGTAGTGTTTATGTGCCTTTAATATGCCCCCCGTGATCGAAGATCGGGGGGCATATTGGTTTTTGTCCTGTCTGGTCATTCTGTCCTTCTGTCATTCTGTCTGAAACTTTAACCTCGGCTATAACTTTTGAATGCTAAGTACTAGGCTTTGATATTTCACATGTATGTTCCTTATGACAAGACCTTTCCATGGGTACCAACATTGTTGACCCTCCTGACCTTAGAAAGTTTGACCTACTTTTTCAAAACTTTAACCTTAGCTATAAACTGTTGAATGGTAGTACTAGGGCTTTGATATTTCACATGTATGTTCCTTGACAAGACCTTTCCTGGGTACCACATTGTTGACCTCCTGACCTTGAAAGTTTGACCTACTTTTCAAAAAACTTTAACACCTTAGCTATAACTTTTGAATGATAAGTACTAGGGCTTTGATATTCACAAGTTGTTTTCTTATGACAAGACCTTTCCGTGGGTACAAAACTTTTTGACCTCCTGACCCTTGATTTTGAACTAAGACCGTACTTTTCTTAAACTTTAAACATTAGCCATAATTTTTGAATGGCAAGAGTTAGGGCATTCATATTTCACACTGTGTATTCCTTAATGACTAGTCCTTTTATCTGGTACCAAAAATGTTTGACCTTGAATTTTGACCTACATTTTAAAAACTTTAAACATTGGCCGTAACTTTTGAATGGTAAGGGATAAACCTTTTCATATTTCACATGCATAATCCTTATGACAAGCCTTCCTTCCACTGGCATGTGGAATACGGGGGCATTCGTGATTTCAAAACAAGTGTTTCACAAACACATCTTGTTTTGTTTTGCTTTTCACATTAATTAGAAGTTTAATGCTACCCCCCTTCACAAATAGTCGTACGCCTATGTGTAATGGGGTTTAACACTTTGCAATTGGCGAAATATCATTGAAAAAAGAATTGAGAATGAGAGTAAAAAAAGTTTTCTCATTGGCCTATTTTCAGTTGTGAACTAAGACAGGGAACATCTGGGATGACTGATGAGGAAATTCGCAACCTCCTCGTTCTGGCGGCGCAAGTGACCACCACTACTACGCCAGCTCCCACCACAGCCGCGCCCACTCTACCACCGCTGGTCATCAACATACCTAACAGCCCATGCCGACCACCATTCCCGTGCCCAGTGGGCATGACGCCTAAAATATCCGCGATTAACGGACGCTGCCAGTGCATGCTTCCTCAATTTAGACTGCCCATGCTTAGAGGCAGACGACAGGCACGACTCAGAAGGCGACTTCTAAACGAAGTGTGATTACATGACTATTGTGTTATAAATATTGTTTGAAGAAAGTTTGTGTCAAACTGACTATCTTATTTAAAAAGAAAATAGTTACACCATTAATAATAATCTTATGCTATATTTATATATGTACAAGTGTAAATAAATCTGGTTTTTGGTTTGAATCTAAATTTATGTCACTATGTTTAATCACCCTCTGCAGCTCTTCTCTCTCTCTCTCTCTCGTCTCTCACTTCCTCTCTTCTCTCTCTCTCCTCTCTCTCTCTCTCTCTCTCCCTCTCTCTCTCTCTCTCTCTCCTCTTCTCTCTCGTCTCTCTCTCTCTCTTCCAAGAAAGTGTTAAGTTGGACGAAAGAGATGTAATGCCAACTCCGTTGTCATTTGCTCACTATATAGTTCTATATAGTTAAGATGTGTTTGAGGCTGTAAGGGGTAGAATAAGCGCTTTGGGGGAGGGGGGGTCAAATATTCAAAATGCCTGTGTACATTCACAGTGTAATGACGTTGACTTCCTCGTGTGGTTGTAGGTTCGAGCCCTTCGGCAAACAATCGGTATTCGGACTCGAGTTCCGGCCCGTGTCGCGCCAGACAATGGCCTCGATCATCGGCCCTTCAGATTAGCGAAAAAAATGGGTGTAATATGATGACTTCTCGTTATGAGTGAGTTGATATATAGGGCGTGGTTCATTTAAATCATGTCCCTTTAGAAGAAATGTACTAAATCTATAAAACTCTTTGTGAAGTTTACTTCTCAAATGAGTTTAATTTTCTGATCGAGTTTGTCCGTCTGTCAGTCATTTTGTGATTTATTATGTACCTTTACTGTTAATCATTTTAGCTACCGTATTTTCAACATGTTGGGAATGAATTACCATGCACGAAAACATTTCTGTATTATTTTGAGAGTCACTGTTTGACTCTCTGTAAAACACTTCATGATTACCAATCGAATTGCGCATTACGGGATTGGCTTCGTTTATTAAAGCCATGGGACTGGTGATTGTTTAACTTTGGCAACAGTCTCGCTTGGTGGTACGAAAATTATTTTTGAGAGATGCAAAGCCGTATTTGTAACTAAATGCATGACTCGGAAGAGTGAGGACATATATATGACTTTGAGACAATTAAAACTATCCATAGCGATGCCCGATATAATTATTACGATAAAATGCAAAATTATTTTACAAATTGAATATATGATATTTTAAGATTTCCCATTTTCTAGAAAAAGTCTGCAAACAAATTAAAGGATATGGTTACATAACATATATAGCCTTAAAAACAATTAACATTATTAATTTATATGTTCAAAATATTATCACAAGTGACTTTATTGTTATATATTATAAAAATTTGTAAATAAAATAATTTTGTAATTACAAATAATTTGTCATTACAAATTAGTAACAATCACAAATCATTGATTTATTTTGATATGTTTTTCATGTTTGTTTTAGTGCAGTATTTTTAAAGATTTTTTTTGGGGGGGGGGGGGGGGGGGGGGGGTGGTGCTGTTGTCAGTGGCGGCACACTGCCTCAAGGTCATAGCAAGGTAGATTCAGTGCTCCGAGTTTACTGTTGATTGCATTAGATAAGTAAATATTACAATATATGTGTATACATGTATGTATATTTGAAAAATATAGTTTTTACATGTATTTAGACAGAGCGATTGTAGCTTGCGTAGACCTGTGTGCATTTACACGCACTAATATACATCATCGTAACATGGTTGTATAGTTATCAACAAACTGTCATAAGCAGATAACAAGTCTATAGAATTTATAGAAATAAAACAAAACCCGGTATGTGGTGAAAGTGCCACCAATTCATGACACGATCTGTCGAGGATCCTACTTAGGCCAAAAAAAAAATTATGTGAGTTTTACTGTCACCTGCTGAAAAAAAAAATAGAGTCGGTAGATCGGAATTTATTGTTTTTCTTTTTTTTGGCTATTTAATATGTTTGTGCATATCATTTGTTAATGTAAAATTTTGTTTTTATGTAAAACAATGTCTCCCTCCTCCCAGAATTGGAAACGTGTCCAATTATACCACTCCCTTAAAATGTACTACTGGTATTGGTAGGAGAAGCACAAGCAGAAACATAGCAAGCTTATTTTACACCCCCATCCCTGTTGGATACCACACAACTTGAAGGAAAATAATTGGATCCTCCTGTACTGAAACATACCATCTACAAATGGCAATGATGCTATGTACAGAGTTTCAAGGCTATCTGAATAGCTCCATGTTAGAAGGAAAGAAAGTGTTCACTAACATATTACACACTCCACCCTTGTTTAAATCCACCATAATTTCAAGGAAAATTATTGGATCCTCCTGTCCTGACAATATGCACGTCTACAAATGGCAATGAAGCTTTGTACAAAGTTTCAAGGTTATCTGATAAGCGGTGTAGGAGAAGAAGCGTTCACCAGTTCAAAAGCTATATTATACCCTCCCACCCCTGTTGGATCCACTATAACTTGAAGGAAAATAATTGGATCCTCCTGTCCCGACGATGTGCACATCTGCAAATGGCAAAGAAGCCAATGTTTCAAGTCTATCTGATAAGCGGTGTAGGAGAAGAAGCGTTCACCAGTTCAAAAGCTATATTATACCCTCCTACCCCTGTTGGATCCACCATAACTGGAAGGAAAATAATTGGCTCCTCCTGTCCCGACGATATGCACATCTGCAAATGGCAAAGTAGCCAATGTTTCAAGTCTATCTGATACGCGGTTTAGGAGGAGAAGCGCTCGCGAGATTTTGTGACAGACAGCCAGCCAGTACAAAAACAATATGTCTCCCCCTGGAAGAGGGGAGACATAATTATTGTATGTTTACAGTTTTAAACAGCCCGTCAACTGCTTTGGATGGGTTATCACATGCAAAAATCAGTTAGGATTTGGAAAGAGACAACATTTTTGAAAAATCACAAAATTTTCCGATAAAAGGTGTTAGGGTAGGGGTGAAAAAATAGGGTCGGTCGGGTGACAGTGAACACATTTTTGTTGGCCTTATACATGTACTTGCCATATATAGCGTCGTTTGAAATATTATTTCTAAGAAGAGTAAATTTTCATTGGCTTAGCTCTGAATTGAATATATTTTATTGACATTAAAACATGAAAAAGGGTAAGGCACAAGTTCAGAATCATGGGTTTCCATCTCCCAATATACTTAATTGAAAATCTGCCTGATGTACAAGAAATTAAGTTGTATCATACATCCATGTATATATTACAACATTATTTAAGATTTTATAGAAAAACGTCCACATTCGTTAACAAAAGATTGAATATATGTACATGTTTTTTGCATCAAATAGGGAATCATCTCTCATAGCGACAGATGCAGTAATTGAATGCAAGTAGATTGTTCATTAAAATATTTCTTGCTGTTATGTACTTCTTACATATAAAAAATAAATGGTATGCATCTTTTACCCTTTGAATTCCACATGAGCAATTTGGATTATCTTTTAAAGTTAACTTACAGCGATGTAGATCAGCAGGCATGTTTACGAAAATTTCCTTAAGATTGTTCGTTAAGAAATTTCTTTAAGACATACTTTATGAGTTGGAAATATTTAAGATCATTCCTAGGAGAATATCTTAGAGGGCGTTTATCAAAGCGCGTCTTAGGGGAGTATCACTTAAACTAAGAGCATCTTAAGTCATTGTAACATTAATTAAATATAAGCATTCCAGGATATCACAACTGGCAGTTCACCCGGGATCTGCCGCAATGTTAAAACGCTATAAATTATCATAATGGAATTTTTAGAAGGAGTGAAAATCAAATAATTTATAATCAAACAAATTTTTAAATCTATAATTTTCAGTTTGATATTGTCAATGCAGACTGAAAAAGCAGTGGTGAAAGACGTCAATTCAAGTCGGTGATTGAGTATAAAGAGCTGTACTCATGGGGTATTTCAGAATGCTTAAGATCCGTTTCGGCAGGAGGGATTGAGATGGTGGGTTGAACCATCACTATATTTGCACACACTCGTCTGAAATATTTTGCACATCACTTAAGACACGCCCCGAACAATCCCAGTTACATACAATCGTACGCAACATTACCGCAGTGGCCATTAGTAAAACACGAGATCTCCATAGTAAGCGTTGGAGTTCATTATTAAACTGTTCACCAGAGTCAGTTGATAAAGGGTGTGAAAGACGTACAACATCATTAAGAGGATTATCAAGGTTCTTAATAAATATTCAGTTATTGCCTTGATATGGCGTTTCGCCGGAGCCAGCAACAAATTTGGCGAGGTCATTTTTAGTCCTAAGATAGACTTAAGATATTTCAAAGGTCTTGGTACCTAAGTTTAAGATAATTCTTAAGAACTTTCTTAAGTTAGCGATACTTTCGAAAACACACCTTAGACTTAAGAAGTTTTCCTAAGATATCTTAAGACGTTTTCTTAGTCTAAATAGCTCATAAACATGCCTGCAGATTCTAAAATGCAGTTCTTACTTAACCTTTTGCGAAATATATTAAAAAGTTTCTTCCTATATGAAACATATTTTTGGTGGTTTTGATGGTTTAGCATTACATGTAGTTCAATATCACACTAAATTATCTAGAAATAAGTTCCTGATATTTTAATTTTAGATACGTATTTTTCATCCTTTCCAATTTTTTGCCACATAACGGTTCTATTAATTCCTCATCTTTAATTAAAAACCATATATTGTTTGGTGTATCATTCTGACTCTGCAAGTCATATTTAATTCATCCTGAACTATTATTTGGAGTTAGAAAATAACCCAAATAACCCATGGCAAACACCTTGAAATTCTATACACCCTGTCCTCCGCTGTACAGATTATATAACCACTGGGACCGATCCCGTTGTAGTTCTGATTCGCTCGTCCATTATAATAATGGCGAGATAGTGCTTCGGAATCAAAATCGGCTTAATCCTTGTATAGGTACCACAAGATAAATAGTGGCGGAGTGCCATTTTTAATATGATTTTAATGAACAGGATGAAAACCGTATTTCTTTGTAGATAACTCGATCACGTTAAATGTGTTTCTATGATTACAAGACATATCGGTAATAATCGTCTGAAGTCGCCCCTGCTCCAAAGATAATCTTAAGGACTATGCATGGTTAAAATATGCCTTCCGGTCAAGGCATATCGCAATTGATCAATTTGTCATACCAAATTACATTTCACATCCTCAATTTTGGATTCCAAATTGCTACTACGACTAATTAATTTTTAATACCGAATTGTAAATTTTTCTACATAAAATTGTATAAGGCTAATTATTAATTTGTTATATATACTAAATTGTAATAACAAAATACAGCAGATTTACATGTCATTGCATTAGATATTGTCATAGATTAATTGAATGAATATTGTTTAAACCAATTATCATCTTTTTCAAATCATGATTGTTGTGCTGAATTATAATTACAAATCATTGATTTGTTATACTAAATCGTTATTACGAATTCATCCGTTGTACTAAATTATAACTACGAATTCTTGATTTTGCTCTTCTAATTTGTAATTCAAATTACAAATTATTAATTACTTATACTGTATTGTACTAACAAATTATTGCAGAATTACCTAAGTCACTGCATCACACATATTTATAGTGAATTAATATTGTTTAATATTTTCTAAATTCAAAAATATTGATTTCTAATACTAAATAGTAATTCCATATTGTTGATTGTTATACTAAATCTCAAATTAATAAAGCTGGTGCGACCTTTATATTGAAAATAGCGTTCGTAAATTAACACATTCCCTCCCAGGGCTTACAAGAGGTTCATGGGCCACATCGCTCACATGAGTGACCTTGGCACTGCAATTGTTCAGCAGTGGTGGTTTTTAGAAGAATTTTCATTTATCTTTATTTCTGTGAAAATATTTAACCCATATTGTTGCTTCAACCTTGCACAAAAAGATCACAGCATAGGTATGCCCTAAAAAGCAATATGACCGACTGGTTAAAACAAAGGTCACAAGGTCATAAATGAAAGATACTGCCGTAAGAAATCTATATACAAAATATGAAAGATGAATCTTAGATACAAGGGATGTTCCAAAAATGATGACATTTTGTCTGTTTTCACCAACAT